>JANPWX010000209.1:1501706-1626249 GCA_024734555.1 Trochalopteron elliotii
ATGTGCGACTCCGCCCACCGCGGAAACGGCGGCTCCGCCCCGGACCGCCTCCCTTCCGGCGGCCGCAGCAGCGCTCCCGCCTCTTCCCTCGCAGCGCGCTCAGGGCGACAGCAGCTACCACGCCGCGGCCATGGTCAGTGGCGTCGGGCCTCAGCCTCCTCTTCCTCCTTCTTCTCCTATTCTTCCTTCTTCTCTTCGTACCCCTCTTCCTCCGGAGGGCCTGGGCTAGAGGGAGGCCGCCTTCCGGCTGCGCGGCGGGCAGCACGTGGAGGCCGTGCGGGCGGGCAGGGCTGCGGCCCGTTGCGGGGGAGGAGGCCCGGGGGGCTGGCGGTCCTGGGGACAGCCGGTAACAGGGTACTTGGTGTCTGGGGTCACCCCCGTGCCGTGCTGGGAGCCGGAGACCGCGGTTCTGCCAGCGCCGGTTGCTAACACTGCTTGCGACCTCGCTGTTGTGCCACCCCGCTGCCCATTTTAACGTTTAGAAGCTACTTGTGGTTTGCAGAAATAACCCCGATACGTGCTCTTCTGGTGATTTCTTCAAAATTTTCGTTAGTCTGTTAATTTGCACTGTTAATGTGCACTGAAGTGCTTCATTTTGTGTAGACTTTGTGGCATAAAGCGCCTGAAGACTGGCCCATAAGTGCACTGCTGCTGGTTTGTAGGGTGTAGATTGTGAGTAGATACACTCTTTACTTTGATGTAAAGCATATTTTTCTTACTTTTCCCCTTTCTTTGACACAATAAGAATCCTTACTCTTTTAGGAGTAAAATGCAATGGTGTTTCTCCTATATGGGCAGGGCAGATGAGACATGACTCCAGCAATGAATATAATGTGGTGGACATGATGCCTGCACAGTGTTGATGGAACCAAAGCCTCCTTTGCTCCTATTGTAATAGTCTCTACTTTTTCTTTTAGACTGAGGCAGAAGTGAATCCCAAAGCTTACCCGCTGGCTGATGCACAGCTCACCAAAACACTGCTGGATCTTGTGCAGCAATCCTGCAACTATAAGCAGCTACGCAAGGGAGCCAATGAAGGTGAGACTTGTATGTTAAAAAGTGTGCTACAAGTCATAATAAGGATTTTGTGAGATGATGTGCGTAGAGATTGTCTTTTCTCTGTAGCTGTGAATCACTCATTTTATATAGATCTGGTTATTGTGGGTGTGTGTCTTTTTTTCTCCTCCTCCAAGGTTGCTTTAGCAATATTTAGGGACAGAACTAAGCTGTAATCTTTTCAATGTTTTTATGCAGTTCTGGTAGATTCCCAAATTGTGTTCCTGGTGCATGGTTTGTAATCATGCATGCAATGGTGGTATGGCACTGGGATTACCAGATACCTAACCAGATCAGAAGCATAAAAGATTTGGGTTTGAAGGTACCTCTAGTGGAACCTGCTCACATAGTGGCTTCCTTCACAGTTTCTTGGGGCTTCACCTAGTCAAACTTGTAAAAAACCCACAATCCCTAAGGGTAGAAACTCAGTAATCTCTTAGAACCCATGTCTCATGCACTAGATCACCTTCCCACTGATGCCACTTTCAGCATCTCCTGAAGTTGTTTTACATTAGGTGTGCTTTCCAGAAAGACCTAGACTGACTCTCTAGTTTCTTTTACAGCCACCAAAACACTGAACAGGGGGATAGCAGAGTTCATTGTGATGGCAGCAGATGCAGAGCCCTTGGAGATCATCCTGCACCTCCCCCTTCTCTGCGAGGACAAGAACGTACCTTATGTGTTTGTGCGCTCCAAGCAAGCCCTGGGCCGGGCATGTGGTGTTTCCCGGCCTGTCATTGCCTGCTCCATCACCATCAAGGAGGGATCACAGCTAAAGCCTCAGATCCAGTCTGTACAGCAAGCTATAGAAAGACTGTTGGTCTAAGTGCCCATGAGTGTGTGTGTGTGTGAAATAAAAAAGTGCTAATTAGGGGAAATTAATGTTTCACTTCAGTTGAGATGATAATTTTGGTATCAAAGTTTCATTTCAAAATGCCACATTTTTGTTTAATAATGGCTTAATTCTTAAGTGTTTCTGCCTCCTATCCCCCCACTTTTCTATTATTTCACTTCCAATACATTCATTCTCATTGTATTGTTTCCTGAAAAGTGACTGTACAGCTGTTTCCTGTTGAATGTTTAAAAGAAGGACAGAAAAAAATAGTCCCCCCCTTGTCTTCCTGTCTGCCTGCTCAGGGCTTTTTTAACCCACCTGTCAGCTTTTTCTGTGTTGCAGTATTTCTGCTAAGCTTCAGCCTCCAGCAGGTGTGAGTAACTCTGCATTTCTAAATGGTTTAGGGTACTGAGGAAAAAGGTCCCTGTGTTCAGGCTGCTGGAGTCAAAAAGTGATGGAGCAGCACAGGCAGGTGTAAGGCAAGCAGCAGCTACTAGGTAGCAGCAGCTGGAGCCAAGATCAGTGGGTAGCACAGTGTTCTTGAACCCAGACAAGAGACTTCTGTAAGAGATGCATGAGGAGCAGAAATCTTATGGTAGTACACAAGGGGAACTCTCTTAACTTGATTATTTTTAAATACTGATTTTTTAAAGAAAAAATAAAAATGCTGCAAAGCTAAATAGAATTGTCATTCTCTTAGTGAAGTATTTGCAACTAACTGGAGTGTTTCTGGTTGTAAAGCTAAGCTGCTCACAGGTTGCCTAAAGGCTATTGCAATGCAGTAATTTGTACTCCATCAGTTTTCTTTGTATGGACTGTTACCACTGAGGCTGGGCTTCCTAGGGAAGTTTAAGTATAAAAGACATGGCAGAGAGCAACCTGTTGTAGCTGATAAATACCCTACATCTGGTTAATTTTAAAAACTGCAATGCTCTTTAACTACTGCAGTGTAGTCACCTGACTGAAGATGTAGTCTTTCAAGTCATGGCCAAGGAAAAAAAGAACAAGTAATTTTTCAGATAAATTAATATGTGTCTCAAGAAGAGAATGCTGTATCATCTCATGTCCTGGAAAAGCAGCATGGAGCACCAACAGCAGTCTGGATTAGTGGTGGTTTTATGGACCTAGTTTTAGTTAAATGCATATTGTATAATAAATCCACTTCTGCTCTGATCAGAAAAGTTTACACCCCTGTTTTGGAATGTCAAACCTGTTATCTATTGCAGAATGCCAAATCAAAATAGTGTGGAAACTCCATTAGGTGCAATAGCAGAATGGAAAATAAATTTTCCTGTAATGTTTCCACAGAGGCACTAACTTCATACCTTTAGTAAGTACACCCCAAGCAGATGAAGTCAGCTTATGAATGACTGAAGACATCATGTTTGTATAATTTTGTAAATAGCTGATACTAGTTAGTAGTCCTTGCTGAGATGAACTTGATACAAATACTTCAGAATCCCTTTATCTGTATGAGGTTTAGAAGGGCTCCTGTTCCCTTCTGCTGATGCTGACTGTTGAGCTAGTTGTGTTTAGAACTACATCTTTGCCAAGAATTTGTCCTGTTGTACCGACAGCTGATGTAAGAGAAAGCACACAAGGAGCAGAAATAAAGGATACTTGAGCGAGCAAAACTGTCTTTCTGCTATGAAGCACTTCATTGCCATCCCTTTTTAAACTGTTTAATGTGATAGCCTGCTATTAAAAAGAAAATTTAAAAAAAAACAAGCGAGGAGGCAGATCTAATAACCTAGAACAAACATGCCACAATCATTCAAAGCCTGGAATATAGTGTGCCTGAGGGTTAGCAAGCCAAGAGACATGTTAACAAGGGTATTTGCAGAATTGAATTCACAGAATTACAGACAGGACAGTCTCACACTCTTCCAAGCCTTGCTTAGACAAGCATTTACAGTAACTTCTTTGCCCAAGGGCAAAATGAATTGAATGCTTAGGCAATCTTAATTAAAAATAGCTAATCCAGGCTTATTGGAAGTGTAACAGGTATTGTAGTTTCAGTACTGCAGAGCTCAGAGCAGACTAGCTGCTCACTGGAGGAATTGTGGAGGCAGAAGTGAGCACCATGCTGGCACAGCTAGGACAGTAGAGTGCCAGAAGGGTGGTCACAGCTGGCTCTATTACATTGTGCCACACTACAGACTGGTCACAGGACAGCTTGTGAGCCACACGTGGGAATCTCTGGACACAAAAAACACTGCAGACCAAAATGAACACCTCAGGTGTCCCATGTTTGTGTCCTGTAGATAGTTAAAGAGTTTCACTAAACAATTGGTAATTTCCTAAAGCAAGAGCAACAACTGTTCATTGATTTTAGTCATCTTGCACTGCAAGACAGGTGGGGCATGCCAGGGATGGAAGTCTAAAACTCAAAACATCCAGTTGCAGCCTTCAAAGTATGACTAAAAAAGTAAAAATACTGTACATAACAAGGGCTCTCTCCACAATTTGCTAATCTTCTATTTTTAAAGCACAGATTTGAGTACAGAAGCTTGCACAATAGTTGACTCATATTCATTTAGAGAGGTGGAAAAGCTCTATGCCATCTCAGTAATTTAACTGGGATAAATGCTTGCAGCCTTCCGGGGAACGCAATTTATTTTCCATTTTTAAACCAGTGATTGGTATTATCATTTTAAAATGGAAGACCTGTGTGTGCAGATTTGTTAAATGCCAGCTTTTTTCCCAAGGGACTGAATACTGCTTCCCAGTAATGTTTGTTTGTTTTTTTTTTTTTGCATTTAAGAGCTGGTGGTAATATTTGTAATTGTGATGGTGGAAAAGAAGCCAATTTGACTATTAGTACTGATACTGGCTGTTTTGGAGAGTAATACATATTTATACCCTCTGTTAAGACACAGACTCAACCTGCTGCTTGAATTCATGTGGTGCTGTTAACACAGATCATTGTGTTTTCTTACTCTGAAGTGAGTTCTTCTGTCTTCATGATGCAGAGACAGCACAGTCAGTGCTGCAAAGGATAAGGTCCAACTTCATTAAGGAACCAGCAAGGCACAACTCTGTCCATGGGCAGTGGGTGACCTGAGTTCACAAGGAATTTACTTCTGCCTTTAGCTACTGTCAACAGAATCCAACTTTGCAGAGATGTTTCACAACTAAGTAGAAAGTTTCTCCACTGCTAGACAGAGCAACATTTAGTTGCTGTCTCCTTCATAGCAAGATTAAACAGATACAGCACCCACATAAGACAATCAAAATTCTAAGCAGACAGAAGTAAACCAGGGCCTTCCTCTCCAGTTTAGCATTCATTAAAGTATTCAGTTAAAGCATCCACGAGCTCCTGCTTCTTGCTTCCACACCTCAACCCCAAAAACCTACACGCATCCTTCAGGACAGGTACAGTGAGCTTGCCCAGAGTGCCCTTCTGCACGTGACTCCTCAGCTCATCTTTTGAGACTTCTACCTTGGGCCTCTTCTCAGTTTGACCACCAGAAGCTAGAAAGATACATTTTAGATCACAAAGATTTTAAAAGTTAGACATCAATGTTTCTTATACATACCACAGTCAATGGCCATTAGCACATGGTACTTTACAACCACACACTCACAGACCTAGTTTCTATGTTTTAAGAAGCAGGTGTAAATATGTAAGTCATGCAGTATTTCATTGATAGGAGTGATCTTAACTGAAATATGAAACTTTGTGTTCTAATGAAAACGTCACCCTTCAAATGAAACTTTAAAGGGATTCTTGTTGAGACAGCAGAATGCAATGATTCCACAGAGATCTCAGCTGACACTCACTTCATGCAGCCTTTCATAGACTCCCAAATTACACATGGACTTCAGCATTACTTACACATTTAGCCCTTAAGATGTCCATCTTGAACTTGCTGAACAGCCCATGCATAAAAGTCTGCTCCCTCACCAACACAAACTGAAAGCATGAGTGATTTTACTATTCTGTCATAAAACAGACAGTTGCTAAAATTATATATACATATTCTGCAGTCGTTTACCCACGTTACTTCCTGTACTTCACTGTGCAGTTTGTCACTTGAGCAACTCTCCAACTGGATACCACAATATTCTCTACTCTCTAAGAATCAATATTGGATATAATACTTCATTGTAGAGATTGGCAGAGTTGTTGCACAAGCAGCTTCTTTAAACTGAGACAAACTGAAAACAGAGGCTTCAGAGTACAGACATTATTTTGTGTCTGCACCATCATTACTTACCTTGTTTTCGCATTACAGCCTTCACATCAGGATTGCAGTCAGGGGGATAAACCAGCTGTTTAAACTCATCCACCAGGTTGCCCAGCCTGTGGCTCATCTGTTCAGATTTTGGCACTGGCAAAAGATAAAGATTTGCCCTCTCAGAAATAGTGTGATCACAAGAAAGTCTACAAGGCCATCCCTGTAGCCAGATGAACTATCAGCTCATCTGATGGGAAAAATACAATGCTCATTCTACAAAGCCATTAGTGTATGGAACCACACAACACTTTGCTTTGTAGGATCATGTTAAACATTCACCAACAAGGGACTCACAAAATATGAACCATCTTAGGTACGCCTAGGTATGAGGTCAAGCACCCAGCTGTAACTTAAGGGTCTATGACCACCAGACAGACCCCTGGGACTGAAGAACGTGTGCATAAAGGGGAACTAACACACGTTAATGATTTGGGAGAAATGATTACCACATGTATGTTTCTTCGGGGAAAACCTACATAAACAGCTTTTTCTGTACTAGAGATGCATGATTTTGGAGATACTCCTAATGCATCCAGCACTAGAATAAAGAACACCTGCTTCTTAAAGCTGCATTGGTCCTAACAAGTCTGACTGTTTTTCAGTAATATCACCAGATGCAACCGTGCTTCTGTAATAACTAGTGTCCTGTAAGCATGCAAAAATGCAAATACTTGTATTATGATACTCCCAAAGGAGAAATTTACAGCTCTTGGTAATATCAAGAGTTTGGACATCTGGAATGCTGCATCCAGTTCTGGGCTCCCCAGTACAAGAGAGACATGGAGCTCTTGGAATGGGTCCAGCAGAGGACAACAAAGATGATTAAAGGACTGGAACATCTTCCTTATGAGGAAAGTCTGAAGGAACTGGGCCTGTTCAGCCTCCAGAAGAGATGACTGAGAGGGGAACCTCATCAATGCATCTAAGTATCTGAAGGACTATGCTCCATCAAGAGCATAGTGCCAGGCTCTTGGTGGTGCCAAGCAACAGGACAAGAAGCAATGCACAGAAACTGAAGCACAGGAAAAGCCATCTGAACAGGAGGAAGAACTTTACTGGGAAGGTGACTGAGCACTGAAACAGGTCACCCACAGAGGCTGTAGAGTATCCCTCACTGGAGAAATAATTTAAGAACTACCTGGAACTAACCCTGTGCAATGTGCTGTAGGATAACCCTGCTTGAGCAGGGAGGTCGGACCAGATGACCCACTGTGGCCCCTTCCCTCCTGACCCACTCTGTCAAGACACTTACATTTAAGCTCTCCCAGTCACTAGGTGGCAGCACTGCCCCCAGCAGAATAATTCTCTTCATTCGATCCATTTATCAGACTGAAATATTAATGAGGATCTTGAAGAGAGAAATTTCAGAGAAAAACACTTCTCACCATAGGAAAAAGGTGATTCAATTTTAGTTTTGGATGGTAAAGTGAGCAATTTTTTCCTTACCATAAAAGTCACAGCAATAGAAAATAAAATTTCAGTATTTCAGAATAGACACAACCAGAATTCTACATAGCGAAACTGCACACAGCTGAAATACTTCTTAAAAGACATTTGGGTTTGTAGTAGTACATATGTGACTCATAACAAAGTCACAAGTCCCCTACGCTGCCTCCCTTCACATCCACCAACAGTTCTCACTTGTAAGATCCTCAGCTTGTTCTGGTTCCATCATATCCAGCGCCAAAGCCTCCAAATTCCTGAAGTGCTGCTGCAAAACTGGGTTCTCAAAGCTGTCAGGCCTGTCAAGAAACCCCCAAAATGTCAATGCATGCTGCCAAGAAGACAGACAAAACACTTAAGATCTACCACCAACTTATTTCAGAATAAAGCTTCCTTCTTTCCCACACAGCAATCCATCGCATCAGAACTGCTTTTCCCTTTTCAATTTACCTGCTGAATCACTATTCTATCATGTATCAACCACATAACAAAGCTGTGGGAAAGTTGTATGAGGCAAAAGGAGATAGTGGCATTATACTTTAATAACCACCGTTATGGTGGCTTCCACATACCTAGGGAAAAAATCTCCCACTGAAGTACTTCATAGCATTTATCCCAGCTATAATGAAAAAAAAGCCCAATTCCTCTTTCTAAAGTGCTCTAATTTAAATGATCTGGGTCTGATCTGCTGTAGAGTGGCAGAATTGCAATAAAATGTGATATCTCTGCAACAAATGACAACAGCCCAGAGAACAAGAGCAATTCTATCAAGAACTCCAGAACATGCTACATAAAGCATTGGGGTGCCTGGGTATCCAGAATGATTAAGAATAAAGTTTGGACAAAGCTACTGCAAAGAGAAGCAATTTCTATCAAAATACATCAAAATCTCATCTCAGGAATACCACAGCTGAACAATGTGTGCAACAGAGCAAGCAATGGCTGTGCTTCTTCCCCATGCCACACCCTTGTCTTAGTTTGAAAGACAGATGTCTGCTAGGGAGGGGCAGGGCCTCCCTTGGAATGGAGAATTCAAATCCCTGCCTCCAAATTATTATAATTTAGAAAATTAAAGGGGCTTTCAGGCAGAGGTGTGGGGATAGGAATAACATTTCTTTACTAGTATGTATAACAAAGCAAACAAACAACAACAACTACAGCATTAATAATAAACAGAACCAGGAACCTCAAGGGGCTTTGTGAAACAAAGCCCCACCCGGGCAGTCTGATCTCGGTGCCCCTGGGGAACTCTGAGAGCACCAAGCTGGAACGGTGGAAAATCCCGGGCTGGTGGATGAGATCAGAAGCTCCACAGGGGTAGATGGAATGCAGGGATGTCCCTGCAGAGCAGGGGGAGTGCGGGGCTACAGAGTAGCAAAAAGAGAAGCGCCGAAGAAGTGGCGGTGGCGGGACAGGGCCGGCCCAGCAGGGCAGGAGGAGGCGAGCTCAGAATTCCGGGGCACACGAGCAGATACATGATGGTAGACTTTCCAGGAACGGACTTGGTGGTGACAGTGAACTCCTCCCGCAGCAAGCAGCAGCCTGGCCGTCCTCTCTCTGATGCCCCCAGCCCTGTCCTTTACCTGCCCCCAAAACTCTATCTCCACCTCCCAGAGAAACTCCCAGAGACCCAAAGAAATTTACCCAGGTGCTACAACTCCTCTCCTTCGGCCCCTTTGTTCTGCTTAAGTACCTATAAGTACCCAGTAGTTAGTTTCCTAGCAACTGATGGGAAAAAAATTCTATTAGTAAAAAAGAGACAAATCTAACCCCCAGCACCCCTGTACCCTATTTATCTCCAGGTACCTGTATTTGAACCGCAGCTTCTGAATTATTTCCTTCATTTTGTCTACCTGCTCTCGGCTGGCTGGCACATTTTCTGTAAAATCAACATTACGTTTGTCATCTGCATAGGGTAGAAAAATCATGTGGAAACCTATACAGAAGAAAGGGAGGAAGACAACAGTTACACAGAAGCATGGTCTCAAAATAATTTATGAGAAAAACCAAGATGGTTATTATCCAAGTCTGATGACTCCAAACTAATTACTTGTTTTGTTGTTAACAACAGCAATCCATGATACTTCCAAGTGCCTACAGGATGACATTCAATCCCAATCACAATGTTTGTAACCAACATCACTAATGGCTTTGTGAAAGACATTCAGACTAAATTCATCACTAAGAGTTGGATACCAGTGAGTTGCTTTTTATGCAGGAAATCAACTAGTCCATCTCTCCCACCTCTTACTGGGTATAAGCTTGAAAAAGATTTGTTTGAAAATCAAGTCATTGCCCACATTATTCTGAAATACTTTACTTTGTACACAAGCAGTGTTACTTCTCTACTTTACATTCTCCCAGAAGATGTTTCTGCACTTAAAGAGGTGAAAAAATGCAATACAGCAGGAGTCTGGTCCCTAATCATTCCCCACTTGTCTGACATGGCATGAGGGTCACTATATGTGAGATTATTTAATACTATACAATGTATTCAAGGACACAACATAATTCAGGAAAATACATTCTGTCTAGACTTCAAACAGGAAACAAAGGCTTTTCATTTCTACATCAGTTATTTGAATGTGCTAAAATGAGGCAGAAGGCAGGGAAAACACTCTGGGCAGGTCATACCTGAGCAAGCACTGATGTGACTGGGGCTTTAAAAATAGATTCAACATCAGATGCTTACACTGACAAAACTGAAGAAAAGGAATGTTGGAAGGCATTTTCCCCAGTTTTAAGGGGGGGTAGCACTAAGAATATTTTCCCTCAATACATTTGTAAGAAACAAAATGTCGGTTTCTGAGTTTAGTTGGATACTGTCTGCCTCACCTGTGGTGAGGCTTTTCTCTGTCGGGTGCTGTTTGGCTCAGACCGATTGTTATTGTAATTGAAAATACCTTCCCTAAATGTTTTGTCTGTCAAATGTTAATTACCTGAAACCCCTTTCTTTGTAACTGTCCTCGAACTGCCCTTGCTGCCTCTCCCTGCCGCTTCCCCACATGGCAACAGATGACATCACCCGACATGCAAACGAAAAAAACCTCAAGTGCTCATGGGACACGATTCAGAAATAAAACTCCTAAGAACAATGAGCCAACACAAAACCAAAAACTAAAAATAACCACTCTAAGTCAGCAGAACCATGGAGAACCTCACACCAATCAGACCTGGGTTCCATCTTGTCACCATAACTTCCAAAGTATCCCACACACAGGACTCCCCTAGACTTTCCAATGACCCAGCGCTTCCTAGGAACTCCTCCAAGAAGGAAGCCCCAGCTCTGCCGTGTGGAAGAGCTGAACGTCTCCTCCCCTGCGTCGTCCATCAGGAGCAGTGGCGGTGTGTGCAGCCCCTTAAGCCCCCCACCTAGAGCTGAACTTAATAAAGGCATTAAAAAGGAGCCAGTCTCCTTGCCCATTCATTTCAACAGGACACCATTACACTGACTATGTCTAATCATGCAGGGAAAGGCAGCATCTCTTCCCATACCTGGAGGGGCTATCTGCACTTTCTGCTCATCCAGCTCTTCCTCCTGGGGAACAAGGGCCACAAAGCGAGGAGGGACATTCCAGCGAGGGGTGTATCTGCACAGCATCATCATCTCCCTCTCCAAGCACTTCATCAATAGAGCATTAAACAGCAATGTACTCCCTGCAAAGGAAAGAGTGGATTGGTCAGACTGATAGTGAGACATTAATTTTTAGGAATTAAAGACTTTCGTTAAACTAGATATTGCTGAGGTAAGATAGACAAACTTCCCTNTAGTTGGATATTGGTATTAAATCAATATCCATATTTTTAATAAATCATTATAAGTCAACAACTTTAAGAGCTATTAACATGAAAGAAGACACAAAGTGCACTTGTGAGAGTATACCGAGCAACTACATAACCTGTTTTGAAATAAAGCTGTGCCTGATCAGAATGTGACATTTAATTTACGTCAGCCAAACTATCAAGCAGGAAGGCAAAACAAAGAAAAATTTATACAAAAAACTCCAAAGGTAACATGCCCTTTGTTTGGAAAACAGCTCCAACTTCCCTGTGATTCACACTTGTATGTTTAACAAAATAGACCACATCCATGCCTAACGAATCAAAAGTTGACAGCAGCAGCAATGGCGCAAGGTCACACAAGGTCAGACTCTGACAACCTTGTTCTGCCTTACACAAACAAATGACCTGTGCTCCTGACAGCACTTCCACCAGCAGCTATACCTTCCCATGACAGGCCAGGGAAACAACCCACTCTCACCCTGCAGAGCTCACAACACAACCAGCCTGTCCCCAGGTGCATGCAGATGCAAATATTTCTCTATCTCATCTTGAAAGTGCAATACAAACAAAAGTAGCAAGGGAATTGGCATCTCCCTCACACATCACAGAGACAAGAAAAAGCAGGCATATAATCAATGTTACCTGAGCTCTTTTAGTGTCACTGGGCAGGAGCAAGCTGCCTGTTTTTCCACTAAACATCCTTGTTTTGGTTTTAACTGGTTCATTAGTTTCCCAATAAAGCTTCACCGGATATGGTTTATGAGCTTTTTGAATAAGGTTGTAAACACCAACAGAAAGCACCACATCGTTGCTCAGATGCAGATTTAGCCTACGTAAAAAAGGAGATACAGACTTGAGATTCCTGAAAAATCACTACTGCAGAAGAAAATCACCTCCTCATGTAAGTTATTTCCTCTGACCTTCTCTTGTTCTCCTCCCCCAAAATCACATACATCTTTGGAAACATACTATCATTTGAGTCATAATCTCACTTGCATAAAAATATTCTTGCACTATCGTCATTTCTGGTCATAAAAGTTATCTAAACACAAGTAATTTACCGTATTTCTTTGACCTTTTTTTCACTGAAGGGCAACTATGCTCAAACAGTGCACAGGACAAATCTTCATTTGGGTACCCCAATTATGCTTATTGTAATGTCTATGAATTCTCATAGCCGTTTGTGCAGAAGGCAAAATTCTCCCTCAAAAAACTCAGTAAGACAAACAAGACCAAGATTTAAGAAAATATATACATCAGACATTAGAGAAAAAATTAGATGTAAAAGTTTAAAAATAGAGGTAATATTCAAGTTATGAGAGCAGAACAGTGAGTTACTACAAATGCTACTTCCTCTCTTGTAAAAGGTACCACTGGTATGGGATTCTTCCTCCCCAGCTATTAGAAAACTTGAGGAACATTTCCAGAAAAGAATATAAAGCTGTGAGCAGGAGCAAGAATGCCAGTGACAACAGCTCGGGTTGGAATACTTTATAAATATTTACTGGAAAAAAAAACATTAGGCCTTGAATTTCATTCCCTTACTGTGCTTCTACATCATTCTGCTATGAACTCACTCCCTTGAAAAACAACTGTTATGGAGCATGTGGTTCCAAAAATACTTTTTATTTGCTTTGTCAAGATCCCTTTAATCTCTCTTGAGTATCTCTAATCTTTTAGTAGGAGATTTGAAATATCAATGCTGTATGAAACCAAGCCAAGTACCTAGACATACTGGCAACATTTAACTATTTAATAACAGGCCAAAATACCTAGCATTCGCATTCAGATTATTTTAAGTTAGTATTGGCAAGAAAAGCCTAATTCCAATCAGATTTCACTATAAACTATTTTTTATGTTGCAGCTTTTTAGATAAGTACTTGGCAATTATGTTTGTTTTTTTTTAAACAAATGATCATTTCTGGCCAAGCTCAATACAGGAGATAACACACAGCAAAAAAAAGGTCCACTCTACTCTTCTCATCCACAAATATCCTTGGAAACTACAGAAGAAACACCAATCTTGGACTAAAGAATTAAGATTGAGGAATGCAAGCACTGATGCCTTTAAAGACCAATCATTCCTGAAGAGGAAAGTGAGATGCAGTCTGAAAATAACATCAGGTGCCTCTGCTGAATGATGTATCATAACTAGGCACAAACCTGACTAAAGTCCGTTTCTTTGTCTCCTTTGCTCGTACTTTCTTAATGAGATGTTCCAGTTTCTCTGATTCTTTAGGTTGTATCCCAAGGTCCTCATCCACTGCTACATTTATAATATCCCTGTAGAATAAAGAGATATCAAACCCTCCAGGCTTCTTCATGTGCATCAAGTCTAAGATGATACCTAGAAACAATGGAAGAGATAGGAGCCGGATCAAAAACTCTTTTTTTCTTGCATCAGCATGTATCTCAGCACTTTCAGATTTCTCTATCTACACAAATAATTTAAGTAAGAATAAGCTCCAAATTGTCACCTGTACAAGATGTGCAATATTCTAGAGAAAGGTGTGATTCTAGGGCAAGAGGCAAAACACATTCTTTAACTTCAGTCAAAACAATGCAGAAGAGAAAATGTTTCCTCTCTAATTAAGAATCTGGACAGCATTGAATATGAAATGGCTCTGATAAGCTCCTGTAAAACATAATCTTACCCCAGGCATAGAGGGGAGTAACAAGTTCAGAAAATCCCCTTTGCCTTAATTTTGGGGCTAATGGATTAAGGAAGCTTCTAGATCCAGGACATCTCCTGAATTCCAAAAACACTGGTTACCTCAGCTACACAGCTGAACTAATGCTGTCTACTCTCTGAGCTCAGGCTGACATCCTTCAACTAATTCAAAATGGAACCATTAATTTTTCTTTTGTGTTAACTTGCTGTTATTATTCCCTTCATGGAAAAAGGAAATAAACAGTAACAAAATGTTTATTTTCTTGGCCCTCTCATGTCCTCATTTATGCTATCAAACTAGAAAGAGATCCTAGAAAACAAGTGCAAGCTACTGGATACCAGATCAGAAAACATAACATCTAATTTAGATTAGATAACAAATTTCTAGTTTAGAAACTTTCAGAAACATTCCCCAGTTCCAATGATTTTACATCTTCTTCCATCACAAACTAGCAAAGCAGTAAACATCTGCTGCAAAGACTCATCACGTTTCTTGTGTCTAAAATTAAAAGGGGAAATGACCTGTGTCTCTCAGATCACCAGCTCTAGTCCTGGCAAGCGTGGCTTTAGCACTGTCATTGGCATGAGGATCATCCTCATTGGTGAAGAGCATGATCCTCTTATGGCTCAGCCTGACTCGGACACCACTGAAGAGATTCAAACAGGCCCAGAGCGCTTCACCCAGTGAATAGTCAGCATTGTGGCCAAAGTTTTCCTGGAAAAGTGTTCGTCCTTCGTCTCCCCTGTATTGGTCCAGCTCTAGAACACGCTTTGCACCTGGAGGGGCAACAGCATTCACATGCATTAGAAATACTGAAAGAAGTACCACAAGCTCTTCTAAGTATGCACTGGAGGTCCTTTGCAGCTGACCAAGGAATGTTCCCAAGCACCTCTGTGGTAGTGTCCTTCCAACACCTGGCTGAGAAAACTGTCCACCATGGCCTAACATCTGCAATATCACAAGCCAGTTACCACTGAAAGTACCTGCTAGGGCCAAGAGGACACAAAATGCCCTGGCACCAACAAGAGCCCTTTCTGTGGGGAAGGGAAACAGACAGGGACTGAAGTATTGCAAACCCTCTCCACTGAATGCCAAGTGCTCAGCAGCAAAGGCAGCAAACTGCACCTGCTGCAGAGGCACAGCAGACTGCTGCACCACCACAGAAAAGAGAGGAGCCTGAAATGCATCCTGCATTTCCACAGCATGCTGGAAGTTGAAAAGCTCCTCCTCCTCCTTCCTCGCCCCTCGTATCAGAGAGAATCCACACAGAGATGAAGCCCACAGATCACCACGCAGAGCACAGCAACATTCAGGCCAGGTGCCCATAGCCTTGTTGCAGCTCTGAGGATTACTTCAATGCAACTACGACTCCTCTTCCCACCTAACAGCAGAGTCTGTTTTCTCCTGTTACTCTACAATGGGAGATAAGTTCTCATTTTTCAGGCACTGCATTCTGCAGAGCTTCTTCCTTTGTCCTTCACTTAAACTCTATAGCACTTACAAAATCTCATTTGAAAAATGTTTTCCTCTCCCTTAACTATTTTATTTTCCTCTTCTCGTCTGTCCTTTAATGCATATGTTCATAATTATGTACTCCATAATAACCACCTATAGCATCTCTTCCTTCTCCAGAGCACACTGTTCTCCAGGGGCAGTAAATACACAAATCTGCTCCTTTCGAATGGATGCCTTAAGTTCTAGCTTTCATATTTTCGAGACTCTGTACTGCATTGGTATGTAACTCTGAATTTCATATAAAGTGTTAGCAAGTTCTCTTCACTGGGCAGTTAGGCAAAACAATCCTTTTCCAGCCTGAGAACCAAGGACACCATTACAACTTCAGACTCAAAAAGTATAAACAACAGCAAACTGAGAGGATGGGGCTTCATAACCCGAAGCTGTAATTGGACAATTAACCCAAATATGTAAATGGACCAAAACTTACAGAAGTGTGAAAACTTGTGACCAGGTATGCATCTTGGGTGGAACTATGGCCAGGCTCTTGTACTGCCAAGGTGTATCCTTTGAAGACCTTTTAAATAAATACCTATTTTATTCCTTTAACGCTGTCTAGCCTCTGTTCCAGGTAGCCTCACAAGGCATCAGAACACCACCCACCTTTCCCCTGCACTGTTTTTATAAACATGGTGAGGCTACTGCCTCTAACATGGGAGAAAGGACAAGCAGGGAAGGAGGAGGAAAATGGAAAAGCAAGACTTACAACACACTGTCTGCCAGAAAAGGGGGAAGAACCTAAGGCAGTCCTATCAGATCACTAATAAATTCTGAAAATAGGAGAAGGCACAATTCTTTCCAGAAGAAGCCCCTGTGTCATTAAACCTGCGCCTCCTGGTAAAAATATTAAATCGAACGTCCTCAGAGATAAAGGCTGCTATTAAAAGTTGTAGACAAAATTCCCCCAGAAGACTCTCAACTGTCAGACAATCTGTCACCACTAGCATGTATTCTTTGCACTTCTCCTACTGCCTTTCCAATTCAGCAACCAGCACTTGTTATCAAGCAGATGGTAGGCAATCTTAAGAAAACGAAAGAACGAAACTCAAGAATTGCAGAAATTATTATGGAAATCAAAGATGGAACACTCCAAACAGGCTACCATATTGAACCACCTGTTCTAGCTGACATTGCTTGAGCAGGAGGGCTGGACAAGATGACCTCCAAAATCCCATCTGACCTCAGCCATTCTATGATACTCTCAGCTGGAATCTGTGATGCCTTAGCATGGACACACACTTTTCTGATGGACATTCAAGAGTTCCATTGAGATACTCTTAGGTTTTGCAGACAGCAAGTGAAGCCACCACATTAAAATATAAGAAAAGGCAGAGAAAAGGATCTGAACCAACTCTAAGAGAAAATGCTAGGCTCTCATGAAGTTTCTAAGGTTTCAATAAATATCTAAATCTATCTCCACCACTGTCATGGGGTGAGTTTATGATGCTGAATTGTATCCCCTTTAGTCTGTTTAGCTCAGGAATAAGTTCTGCACCTTTAAGACTAGTTCCAAGAGTAAAGGGGGAGAGAAGAAGCGCACAGTCTGTTTTCAGAAACTGCATTTGCTCCCCCCCCATTTTTCTCTCACAGACTGTGTTGTCTGCAGCACGGACAGTGGGAGAGAGCTCTCCTTTGCTTTTTAGTTAGTTTTTTTTAGGTAGCTGAGGCAGAGAAGTTCCCCAGATTGTGGTTTTTCTTTTTCTTGGAACTGTTCAAACCTGCTCTGGACTGAAAACCCACAAAAACACTGGGAGCTCACACCTGTGGCCCACCAGGGCCTGGCATGCAGCGTTTTCCAGTGCAGGTGGGACTGAGAAGAGACTGAGTGGGGCAAGCTACAACCCACAAAAAGGACTTTCTGAATTTGCCATCTCTACAGAACAGCAAGAGGTTTTATTGTTTAATACTATTCATTTTTTAGCATTGTGAATACTTTTTTTGGTAAATAAACAGGGGTTTTTTCCACTTTTTCCCCAAGGAAATCTTTTCCCGAACCAGTAGGGGGAGGGGCTGCTTGAATCTGCTTTCTAGAGGGACCCCTTTGGAAGTTTCCTCCCAAATTTGCCCTAAAGTGGAATGACCATCAACTGTGGATTTAAGTAACAAAAACTTCTCTGATAGCTCTCTTAGAGAGATTAGTTATTGACAATGCTACCACACTGATTTCTTACTCCACCTTTTTACACAACCTTCATACCACTTTACCTGGATTGTCCAGCTCCTGGAGAACATAAATGTGCTTGAAATCTGCTGAGTTCTTGTTGTTTTCTGTACCATAGAACACAACACTTAGCAAGTCCCTGTCACTGCTGATAATTTTGCTGGTATACACATTCCGGATGCACTGAAAAAAACGCACACAGGTCAATATTAGAAGAAAATAGTTTTCAGTAAAGAGTGCAAAAGTCTTGCCTTTAGCAATTTATCCATCGCCACCTGGATGGTCATGTCGAAAGGAGTCTCTGCGTCCCCGTCGGACTCGAACATAGCCTTGGAGGCATCCACCAAGAAGATGAGGCTGTCCCGGCCCGAAAACCTCTGGTCCGCTACAGAACGGGATAAAACAGTTTTAGCAGCGGCCCCTCCGCCCGTGGAGCCTCGAAAGCAGGCAGCAGGCCCCGAGCTGCCCTCCACGAGGGGATGGGGGGCCCTTACCGACCGCCTCAGCCCCTTCCTCTTCTTTCTGCTGTTGCTCATCCTCCTCCTCCTCCTCCTCCAGCCCCTCGCCCCGGTAGAACGACCCCCATCCTGCCATGGCTCGCGCGGCACCGCTGCCGAAGGGGCTCGGGTGACTCGCACCAGACGCAGCACCCGCACTGCATAACCCCGCCCCGCCCAGCCAACCGCCGCTCGCCAGATCATCCCGCCCCCGTAACAACTCTGACCAATGGCGAGAGCGGAAATGCACTGGCCCCGCCCCGCCCAGGGCAGCAGCCCCTCCCCTCCGCGCGGATTGGCTGCAGTGGGAAAGCGAAGGGCGGGAGCTTCCACGCCCTGCTCGGGGCTCCAAGCCTCAGCCAATGACAGCGGGACTTCTCCGTCCCAGCCCCCGGGCTGTAGCTCCGTCCTTCTGGCACTGTCGCGCACCGACGCGCCGGTCCGGCAGGCGCGGGCCGGCCGCGCATGCGCCAGGCAGCGTCATCCCTTCCCGTCTCACCTCACGGCTGGTGCCGCTGCGCCGGGGACCGGCATCGGGGCCGCCCTTTCCTCCCGTTCCCCTCCGTCTCCCGGAGGGAAGGGGCCGTTCAACCTTGTCCGCTAGGGCTTCTGCTGCCGCCTGGCGGCCCCGCTCCCGCCCCTATGGAGGAGCCGCTGGCGCTGCACCCCGTGAAACTCTATGTGTACGACCTGTCCAAGGGCATGGCCCGGCGCCTCAGCCCCCTCATGCTGGGTAAGAGCACGGCGGGGGCACCGGGGCCGCCCCGGCCGCCCCATCCCGGGGGCTCATGTTCCGCCACCGACTGCCGGAAACGGGGGCCGAAGTCGCCGCCTCCTGCGAGGGGGGTCGCGATCTTCGCCTGGTATCGTTCTCCCGAGGGAGCGCCCGTGAGGGCGCATCGGGTGGCAGCGGTGTCCGGCGGGCGCAGCACGGCTTGGGATGTGCGGGGTGGGCCCGGGGGCCCGGTGCTTGGGAGCACAACGGGGTTTGGCTGCAGGATTCCTGACTCCGCTGTCTTCGGGACGAGCTTTGTCAGTGCGGCAGATCCAGCTGCTGTGAGTCCAGCCTCTTCTCCCCCATCCATCCGCCCGTGGCCGCTGTGCGGGTGGTATTTGCTAACGGCAGATTAAAAGTGTTTCTTGGCCGCTGAAAGTAGGGACAGCTCAGTTCCTGGTAGCCCCTGAAGGGAGGGATAGCTTAGCTCCCGACTCCCCGGCTGTTGTGGCACCGCGGGTGGAAGGAAGGCTGAGCTGAAGAAAGCCGCCTGCTGTTTACAAGGTTACTGAGTTCGAACGGCTCCATGTTGTGGCGAGGCCGGGTTGGGCTGGTGATGTGCAGCCATCTCCCCTCTCCTTCAGAGAGTTTGTAGGCGTCTGCTGTATGTCTCGTCGAGACTCTGTGCGTTTCCAACCGAGTCTGAAACTTGGGATGGAAAGAAAACAGGCTTTTCTTGAAGTTTTGCTGGCATGAATTAGGAACGCAACAAGAGAGTGTTTTATACCTGTTATGAGTAGATTCTGGCCCGTGTCAGACCAGCAGTTTGTGTGGGATGAGACTTCTCAACAGGCTCAGTGTCTAAACAGATGGCTCTGTGTAATCTTGTTTTACAGTTTGTTGGCATTCACTTTGCTTATCTGTCCTATGAGGAGATTCTGTGATTTCCTGCAAGCTTAAAATGGAAGTCCAGACAATTGTTAGCATGAAGCCTCATGTAGGTCAACATGAAGCTTCATGTTGGTTTGCAAAATTGAGAAGAAAATGGTACAGAGATCATGTGTGTTGTGGTCTGTTAGCCAGACAGTAGGAAACGTTTTGGGAGATGTGTGTTTCCTGCACTGGATAACCTCAAAACTTTTTTGTGCGGTCAGAGTTGCTTCTATTGTAGCCTTTAGGGAAGTAGCTTTTCACCTGTCAGGTGAAATAGTCATGTTTTATCATGTGCTAAGAGTTACAAATCTTGAGATTACATGGGTGCATGATTTATCTGAGGTGAGTAGAATTTACCCACACTTATTTCAAAGTGTTGGTCCAAGCAAAGACTGTGGTAGAGATAAGTGCCACTATCATTATCTCCATGCCAATCTTCACATAGAGGAAGCAAAGGCTTTTTAGCTCCCTTCTTACCTACGAAGTCAGTCTTGTGATCTTGCAGCTTTCTGAATTTCCACGTAAAAACACATAGTGCATGACTTCATTTTTGGTGCTTTCTAGTCTATTCTAACAACAACTTGAAAACTTTGTTCTTGTGATATAGTTTGGTGGCAAATTTCTGAGAGTCCAAGCAGTGAAAAGGAAAGCTTAAAAACCTGAACACTTCTGGGTAGTAGGGGAAGTGCTACTCACTAGTACTGTCTGGTAACTGAGTTCAGATGTGTTCATGGAATGTGACCAGCTGGGCTTGCATGGTCACAGTGACAATGCAGATTAGAACGTTAGAGAGTGTGTGGATCGAGTGACATGATTGTTCATAAAACAAATCATTCTTTCTTCCTTCCTTCAAACTGCGTCTTATGTGCATTCACACTCAGCTCTGTTCCAGATGATTTAGGAAACATCCCCAAGAGGCAAGTGATTGAGACAATACTCTTGTTACCTCATGCATAGGCCTTTTTTTCCTTGAAGAACAACAAAAAAACCTCTTGTTATTTCTCCGTATATCAACTTTCAGATGGTGTCTAGGTTTACAAAGACAGGTATCTGCCAGGGAACGCTGGGGTTTCCCTTGGAATGGAGAATGTAAAACCCCTCCCTCTAAATTATTATAATTTTGCAATTAGGGGCTTTCAGGCAAAGATACGGGAACAGGAATAAGAGTTCTTTACTAGGAATATTAAAAATACAAATGTAGTAGTAAAAAAAAAAAAGCAAACAAACAAGCAGAAATCCTAGAAACCCTGACAGAGTCAGAATACGACCTGAGACCCTGTTGGTCAGGGTGCTGGTAGCAGTCCAAATAAATCCTCCTGGAGTAACAGATGGTTACTGTTGGAGTAGAGATGATCCTGTAGTGGTCCAGTGGTGGTGAGATAGATCCAGACTTCCTCTAGAAACCAATGGAAAACAGGCTGTCCTGCTGTTCTGAATTTCAGCTTTTATCTAGGTAGGAATGCTTGGCTCCTCCCACTGGGTGGAGCATCTCGCAAGAGGATGATCTAATGTTATCAGTCATGTGGTGAGCCTTAATGGCCCATTAACAGAAGATATCCCCCTGGAGGGAGGATGGGTCCTGGAAGAGATAAGGAACATTGCTCCACCTGGTTTTAACAGCTGGCCCATTAACAGAAAGACACCTTTCCCCTCTGCCCCTCCCCCCCCTTCTCGAATTAAAAGAAAAAACACCTCCTCAAATGGTTTCAACAGATTGGGAATAGAATACATGTTTTTGGTTTTATATTACAACGCAAGACAGATGGTCAATATCAATTCTTTCCGTAGTGATGTTCATAAACTGTACGTCATCGAGAAAAGTCATAGAAGTTAAAGAGGAAGGCATTTCTTAAAGGATTTACACTTGACATCTCTACTTACAGTATTCTTGTCATCAATGCTACGTTTGAAACACTGCTTTTGCTTTGAGTGATAATTCTGTAATATTGCCTAAATTGAAATACATTGTTTTAGAAAGAAAAAAATACAGTAATTGATTGTACTAAAATCAGTTTCTGTCAGGTTGGAAAACAGCAGCTCAGGTCCCCTTGCCAGAGGTGAATGAGTCCTGTCTTATGAGACTGACTGCTGCAAGAGCATCACTGCACTGTGTCTTCTGTTGTGCTAGTAGGGTCCAGAGGTATTGTGTACTATTGTCAGCACCGCCTTCAGGGATCAGCTCACTACTAAATGTTATACTGACTTTTTCAGTATCACTTATCTCTGTTGTTGTTTAATGATAAATCTGGAAGGGAGAAATGTTTAGCACAATTCATAGCAGGCTTTAGAGTTACTTAATCTTGTCCCTTGGGCAGTCTTTGTTTTTCTTGGCAAGTTTACTCTTTTTCTACCCAGACTGCTTTTATTCTTCTTACTTTTCTGTAAGTTTCCTGTAATTTAGTGAATATTTCTATTCTGAAGTATGCATGACCAAAAATTGTAGGTCAATTGCCTTTGATATCTGAAGCAGCACATTTAATTTTTATATTGCTCTACATTGCATCTTCTCAATAGCTACTGTTAGTCCTCTCTCCCCTACTCTGTCTGTTAACTACATTTGTCTGTTCAACTACATGATATAATAATAAGAAATGTTGACCTGAATACAGTAAGATTTCTGTTGCCAAGACAGAAAACATAATCCACCTGATTCTTGGAGGGTAAAGAGAATAGTTCAGCTTGCAGTGCTGATTTTGAAATAGATGTCCAAAGGCAGAGAAGTCTAATTAAAATCCTATTGCATTATAGGCTTAAAGAAAAATGTCTTATCAGCTCTCAAAGTTCTCCTGTCCTGTTACTGAGGGTATTGCTTTTGTGACTCAGAGTGAGCTGAGAGCTTGGTTAATATAGCAGCTTTGGCTCAGTGTAGTATAAATTAACGTTGAGTGGACTGGGAGTATATTTTGGTTGAAATTTTTAAGTGGTGCATTCAGCTGTAGGGACTTAACAGCCCAGAGGGAATTGGAGTGAAAGGTAACTGCTGAAAGAAGGTGCCTGCTTCTTGGTTCCATTTTCCCAGGTCAGCACATTTCTCTGCTTCTTCTCCATCTGTTCTGAACAATTTTTAATTGCTTCAGCATGATATTCTATCAGCTTTGCTTCCAGCATTTGCTGGGGATTTCATGAAAATCACATGCGTTACCCTCCCCCAATATAGCCTGCTGGGTCTCTCTGGGCACCTTAAGGAGAAGGGAATTGAAGCAGGCTCCTCCCTCTCCATTAGTTTGTTTTTTGGTGTGTGTGTTTGTTTGTTTTCGTGTTGTTTGTTTTGTTTATTTATTTTTGTGTGGGTTTTTTTTGTTGTTTTTTTTTGGTTTTTTGCTTTGGTTGAGTGCCCTGGGTAGCACATAGAAGAAAGTGCTTGACTAAGTGCTTGCCTAATTAGAGTAATTTTCAATTCTAAAAAGGCAGGAATCTTAATGTATTGTCCTAGGGAAATTACAACAATATGCAAAGCAATGCACTGCTAGAAACACCCATGTTGGTTGACCAAATTGTATTACTTCTGATTCCACAAGAGACCAGTTGACTACTTTTTTGTTCAGTCTTTTATGGTCTTCTGGGGCTTGCATATCCATTGCAGAGCACAGATATATTGTTAAGATACTGAGTTTCCTATTATTTCTTTACAGCTCAAAAGCAGGCATAGATCTTGCACTGAGGGTTGGATGGCCTAAAATCTGAATGGGGTCAACTAAGTACCCATCTGCACAGACAGTTTCTTCCCTCATGTCTCAGAACTCTTCTGCCCTTCAGTATTATTCAATAATAATTTGGATTAATATACAAATGCCACTTTCATTTGATATTTAAAATGCACAGGAATAATCAACACTGTTTGTCCCTTAAGATTAATAAATTACTGTGGTGATAAAAAAGATTGGTGAGCATCTAGTCTCCCTCGTGTTTGGCCTTCCAGACAAATCTAAGCATGGAAGTAATCCTGTTTGATTGTATTCTAAAATTATACGGGCTTGCTGCTTCTTTCAAAATACCCATGTATCCAAACAATTACGATTTAAGGGCACAAGGGACTTCACAGTCTCCTGAATTGATTTAACAAGAAGCTAGTCTAACTACTTTATTCTCCATGTTCCTGTGACTAAGCTGAGGGTCCTGGAATTGTTTTTTTTCCGTTTTTCTCATAGGTTTCTGGCTCATGTAAACACCATTAAAGTATTTGAGCTATGAATGTTATAAAAAAACCAAAAAACAGCAAGTATAAAGACTTGTTTACTTGCTAGATGATACTCTGCCTTATCAAAACACATTGAATCTTTAAGACACTTAAGCACACAGATTTATGCTGAACTAGCATCTTCTCCCAGGTTCTAGTGAGTATTTTCAGGAAAGAGACACAGAAGTACATCAGCAAGGGAAAAATAAAAAAGTAAATAAACAAGCAAAACCATCCCCAAACAAAAACAAGCAAAAAACCACTCAAAAGTCATAGCGATCATGTTTCCGAAGACTGACAAGCTATCCCCCTAAACTCTCACAAATGTAACACAGTAGCTTGTCATGGTCATGGTCTGTGGCAGTAACAAGGTAGCTTAACTCTCATTAGCTTGGAATGGATGCAGATCAAACTAAGCTGATTTTCATCACATTTACATCAGGCTGAGCTGACACATAGGCAATTTCTCTGGAAGAGTTGATACCTGATAGCCTGGACATATGCAGTAAATGTGTTATTAAATGTGTATGTCTAAATTTGCACCAACCTTTGCTGTTCAACAGCCCCCTGACTCTTGAAATATTTAAGCTAGTTAACATCTTGCTGTTTCCCTATTTTACCTGGATAAGAGAATCACAGAAGAGGTAAGGTTTGAAGGGACCACAGTGGGTTATCTGGTCCAATCTTCCTGTGCAAGCAGGGTCATTCCAGGCACATTGCACAGTATTGTGTCCAGATGGTTCTGGAATATCTTCCGTGACAGAAACTCTACAAGCTCTCTGGGCAATTATTCCAGTGTGTCATCACCTGTTCAGTAACAAAGTTCTCCTCATGTTCAGATGGCTCTTCCTGTGCCTCAGTTTCTGCCCATTGCCTCTTGTCCTGTTGCTGGTCACCACTGAGAAGAGCCTGGATCCATCCTCTTGATACCCTCCCTTCAGATACAGTAAGTGCCCAAAAGAGCATCATCCCATCAGGACATTGCTGTTCTGCATTATGAGCATGTGCATCCTTTGGATTAGCTTTACTGTAGATATTGAGTGAAGGATAATGCCTGCAATTTAATGCTTCAAAGATTTTTGCAGCTCCAATAGAAATTACTGGAGAATCAGGCTTCTCTATATAGTAATAGACAGCCTCAGGTTATGAGTAAATGGCTTGGTTTTGGTGGCTGCTCTAACCGAGCTTATCAGGGGTGGCAGTGGTGGTGAGCTGTCACCTGTTCTGTGCAATGTCTGAGTCTGGGAGAAAGGGCAAGAAGAGTCATAGAGGAGGATCCCCATCAGAGGCATAACTTCAGGAGGAAGATGATTGTGTCTGTGAAGGTCTGTACACAACCTCTTACATGACAAACAAAACTGAGATTCTTGCTGAGCAGCAGGAGAGGGAGCTGCCTGAGTTCCTCAGAAACTGGTGGCCATTGATGTATTCCTCTGTGGCTCAGTTTGAGTTGAAATGACAACAGCGAGCTGTGAAGCCTGGGGTACTGCAGCAGCTTACCAAAAACTCTCAGTCTTGGATGTCTCTGGGTGATGCATATATGGCCAATAATAGCAGGTTTCTTAGGCATGGGATTCCCGCAGCAGTGTTGTCATTGAAAACACTTGCACTGCCTCTGACGAAACACAGTCCACCAGTGGAAGAAAGGGATTATATTTTGTCTGCAGCAGGCTGGAGAGCTACCACAGATGCTTTATTATCAGCAGTGCTGCAGATACGGTGTGTGTTTTCCACAATGCCAGCTTGGTTAATGACTTCTAGGAGCCAAGGAAAAAAATAGTGGGTCTGCAGCTTCATTAAGATTTTCAGATCAGTGTTGGCAGAAACTGACTGAGCTGAGCAGCCACAGACAGACCTGCCTTGTGAAGATAGGCAGCTTCACTTGCCAGAAGCTGTTCTGTTAGTGCCCTAGCAGGTGCTGCCTTTGGACTGCTACAGACTTGCGTAACAGCAAAGATTGGACTGCAGTCCAAAGCAAAGTCCAATCCCTGAATTATGCTTGGGTTTTGTACATACAATCAGGCTTTGTACAATTCACTTTGGTGAATAGGGACCTCTAGAAGTCCTGCTTAAGGTAGAGCCAACAAGAGCAAATTCTTCAGGGCCCTGGACAGCAGAGTTCTAAGTATCTTAAAGGATGGAAATCCCATATGCTTTCTGGACTCCTGCCCCAGTGTTTGACCACCTTCATGATAAATGTCTTCCCTGCTTCCTACTGAATTGTGAATTTCCCATTTTCCAGCTAGTACCTGTTGCCTTTCACTGTGCATATCTGAGTAGAGCAAGGGTATGTGTAGACAGGAATACAGTCTCTTGGCTTTCTCTTCTGGAGGATGAACACACCAGTTTTCTCAGCTCTCCTTCAGTACAGTAAGTGCTCCAGCCTGATATGTCAGTGTCTTTTGTACTGTGGGGATCCGAAAATGGACACAGCACTCCAGATGTGGTCTCACAAGTGTCGAACTGGAGGACAGTCACCTCCCTTCCGCTGCAGGCTGCAAACTTGCTAGAACAGCCCATTGTGTAGCCTTTGCTGCAATGATCTTTTCAGGTAGGTGTTGTAATTGCATGAGCAGGTCCTGGCAGCACCTGTGACATTGTCAATATCTACTGTAGCTCTTTCACCTGCATAGAGAATCTAGGTACAAAGTGGTAACTCTCTGGAAAGTTATTCTTTGCTGCAGGTATGTGTGAAAGTAAATACTAAGATGTTTTCTTTCAATTTGGCATGCAAAGGACAGGCACAATTCTCATACATGCTGCCTTTGAAATGGTTTGTTTCTCTGAAGGATAAAGTTCAGGTTTCTAGTGAAAAAGTCATTTATTGTGAGCAAACGTAATAATTTGTTAATAGATACACAGAATGCTAAATGGGCGGAGCCAAAGGGTAAAGCCAGCCAGAGGCCAGTGCTACTTGTGGTGCTGAGCCTGCAGGGTCAATGGGTGCTGGCATCTCTAGAGTGCGAAGTGAAACCTCTCATGGGGAGAATGTGGAACAAGGGCCAAAGGATCACAAAGTACAACAGTGGGACATGCTAAAGGGCCAGCAGGTGCTTCTAAGATACTGCAACACACTGTTCTGCTTCTGTCATTATTGCCACTCTCTTTTGGCCTTCATCCTACTGCAAGCCTATGTTTCTGTGTGATGGGTTGACAGGGAATGTGGTTGCTGCCTGGCTGTGATCCATGGGAGTGACAAATCAGTCCACCTGCTTCAAAACTACGTGTGCTCACTTCAGCTGATGTCTCTGTTGTCACAACAGCCTTTTCCCCACCTCTCCTCTTCCATGATCCTCATCTGAAGCAGGTACCTATTTTGCTTCAGGCTTGAGTGGAAAAAAATGTGTTAGGGATTGCTTTTTCTTGTGGCAGAGGAGTATTCAGTCTAGTGCTTGGGTTCAACAGAATACCAAATGTCGGTATGCACGCAGTTTTTCTGTTCTAAATCTGCTTTTTGGGGGTTATGCACCTTGTTCAGGAAATAAAGTTATAGCACATCTCCCACAGCATGCACTGGTTCCCTACAAGCTCCCAAAAGGAGGGTACCAGGGACCAAGCCTTTAGGTTATGATAGATAAAATAATTGAGCCTAGAGCACTAAAAGCTGGTAATCTTTTAGAAAGAGGTTTAATCTTGAGATCCTACCATGAAAAATAGAGAGGTTTAGGTCTTCTGCTTCTAGGGAACTGGAAACACATTTTAAGAGGGACCTTTTCTCTGAGACACAATTATATTATCAGTGTAGTGGTGCCTGAAGCAAGTCTTTGCTGCTGTGTTCTGCAAAACACTGAGCTTTATAACTTGTATAAATTTCAATGCTGCACTCTTCTACCTCATTTCCCACTTAAACTAATTTTTAAGGGCAGGGGGAGGGAGGGAAAGGAGGAGATTGTGGAGTACGTTATAGAGGCTACCACCACTGGTCCTATGTTTGTCAGACCTCTCATCAGTTACTGAAAAAGACAACTGAATACATTCTGCCAGCCAGCTGCCTGCAGTTATGAAATCTGTCAAATTCAGCTCTTCTGCTCCTGATGGAAGACTCTAATTTTAGGAAAAAGCTTTTTTTCTTGGTCTGTAGAAAAATACCTAAGGAAGGTAAGCACCGTCAGGATAGGATGGCATTGCAACTTCTGTCTCCAGGAAGGAAGAAGTACAACAATAGTGTGGATTGAGTAGTTAATTTGAAAGACATTCTGGATTTTTTAGAAGCACCTCTGGATTAAATCTTTGGTGTTGCTGTCATGGTGAAATAATAAGCATGGTTCTTAAGTGATTGACAGAAAGCAGGCTGAAACCTGAAAAATACATTGCTAATAACTCTTCTTTTCTCTGCATACAGGGAAACAGCTGGATGGCATCTGGTAAGTGACTAGATTTAAATTGCATAATGTGTGTAAAACACTGGTGTAGGAAGTATCTTCAATATGTAGTTACATATGCTTCAGATCTTAAGAACATTTTGTTGTGGAAGGGAGACCAAGGCACTTTTTGGTCCTGAATACAGATTGGCAGTAAGATGACATACAGTCAGGTGCTAGTTAAACCACTCTGTTCAAAGCTCAGTGGACCCCATGAAAAAGGGTGTTGTTAGTAGTTCTTGTGTTTTTGTGTACCTGTGTACTTTTTCAAGGGTAAGATGGTGTCCTTGTCCCAAGCAATTTGTCTTAAAATTCCAGGCATGACTAAACATGAGAGTAAAAGAGTAGATGGGAAGAAGGTATTACAGGATCAAGTCTTCTGTCATATAAGAGCAGTATCTACATTCAGTCACACAAAAAATCCCTAATTTCCTGTAATTCATACAATACCAAGAATTTTGATACCACATGAAGAGGGGCTGTTCGTTTTTTTTTAAGAGGCAAGAAAACCCCTAAACCCTTGTCCATCCATTTTCCTCTCTACTGATTCATCTCCAGTGGTTGTCTGACCAGCTGCTCAGCCAGTGAGAAGGTTCTGTCAGTGTGGTAGCAGG
The DNA here is from genome assembly GCA_024734555.1 of Trochalopteron elliotii. NCBI lineage: Eukaryota > Metazoa > Chordata > Aves > Passeriformes > Leiothrichidae > Trochalopteron > Trochalopteron elliotii. The sequence continues at coordinate 1,530,711 of JANPWX010000209.1, forward strand.
GCAAGTTCTGTCTCTGAGGGGTGACCTCACCCTCAGCCCGTTAGGTGAGAGAGGCTCCTGCCTGGGCCTTTAGCTAAACCTGTTCTTTCCTAACTGCTTGCAGAATTACAGTAGGCTTGATAACCATTGCTTCCATATCCATTCATGTTCCTGTCCAGTGGATTCTGTTCCCACTCACAGAAACACACTGACCTTTTCTTTCAGAGGACATTCTCTTCATTATGTCCTTGAGATCATAAATTTATCAGTTATTTATGTGCTAGCCTATTTACTTTTTTCCTTTATTTCAACTTTTTTTTTTTGTTCTCTGTGGCAGGCACACCTCCATAATAGTCCATAAGGATGAATTCTTCTATGGCAGTGGAGGAATCTCCAGCTGTGCACCTGTAAGTTAAACTTAATTTTCTGTTAATTTTTTATAGGGTTACCTGATCAGAATTGCTTGTGTTACTGTCTTTTAGAAAAGCAGCAAAAGACTTCTAAATTCAGACAGATGCTGAAGCCAGCTGCTTATCATGGTTTCCCAGGGTGCTGAGGGTGAAGGGAGTGTGGACAGTGGGTTTAAGCCCAGCTCAATTCAGGTTGGGGGACTGCTTCTTCTGATAGAGTCTATCTATCCAGAACACCATTTGCAACTGGTTTGCCAGAGTGGCACCTTGTCCAATTCTGTCCAATTATTAAGTATTACTTGCAGACTTTAAGAGTGAAAAAAAGCCCCAAACCATGATCTTTTCTCAGACCTTTCTGTTCTTAAAGGGGTAAAATTGATGGACTGTGCTTCTAAAGCAGAATTTTACCATAGCTTAGAGCTTTCAGCCCAAAGAGCCAAATTTACCAGCTGAAATGGAAATTTCATGTTCCTTCTCATTCTCTTGAGTGCAGAACAAGGGAGGCCAGCAGGGCTTTTTGCTTGACAAACATGCCAAAAGTTCCTTCTTTTGTGCCTGGACAAACCATAATAGCTTTATTCAGTAGAGTCCTCCAAAAGAATTCAGCCTGATCATTTGACAATATCTTCTGGCTGTTCATTTTTACAGGGAGGGACACTTCTTGGCCCTCCAGACACAGTTGTTGATCTGGGGAACACTGAAGTCACTGAAGAAATTTTTCTGGAATACCTTTCCTCTTTGGGGGAATCTGTGTTCCGGTAAGTAACAGCTTGTACTGGAAAACCTGCATACCAAAAAGGTGCAGAACGGAGGAAGGTATTATGAAACCAGTCGAGCTCACAGAGCTTCTGTCTGCTTATTCTATTATTTGGTACTCTTCAAATATGGACTGGACTGATGGACCAATGCACACAAGGAGCTATCTTCAACGCTGGGAAAGCATTCTTCTGTGAAGTTTTCCGCATTGTTTTTCTTAAAATTGAATAATGCCTGAAATGCTTTTAAGAAAATCACCAGGGAAAATTAAATCTCTCAGTAAATGGTAGTTTGCCCTGTGAGTTGTAGGTAGTCACTGTAGTAAAGCTGCCAGTTTTCACATGAGTAGAAGCAAGGTGCTGACTTTTAAAGAGTCTACTCTGCTTCTCACAAGAATAGGAAACCACAATATTTAGTGTTCTGGCTGTCTTTCAGAGTCAGTAATTCCTGTGATTTCTCGTTACTGCTACTGTGGTTTTAATTGAAGAGACCTGACTTCACCTGTTCTCCCAAAAATGGTTGTATTAAAGTCAGGGATGTGGAGACATGTTATTTTCCACCCTGATTAAATTGAATTTGAAGGTGATTTGATGTATGTATTTACCTATTTGTCTTAAAATTTTTGGGGGTGGGGGGAGAAAGTGCTAATGTAAGATGTTCTTCATTCAGGGTATAAGTTTTTCTGCTTATAAGATTTTTTGCTAAATCTCTGGGGTTTTGTTTCATCTTCTTTTCTGTGACACAGGGGAGAGTCTTATAACCTCTTTGAACATAACTGCAACACCTTCAGTAATGAAGTTGCACAGTTTCTGACAGGAAAAAAAATCCCTTCCTACATCACTGACCTTCCATCTGAAGTTCTTGCCACGTGAGTATGGATGCCTCTCTCTCTGTAGCTGCTTCATGCTAATGCTTAAACATTTGACAGAGCCAGCAGAACCAGTTTGTGATAGATATGTCTGAGAACCAGCATAAGATTAAGGACAGGATGCAATTTTCTTTACATCAACACTTGCAACACTGGATGACAAGTTCTAACTGGCACTGGTGTTCCAAAGAAGACAGGAGAAGGTTGTTCTGCCTTTAACTTAAACTAGCTATTTTGTGATGGTCTCTTATATGTGGCCAGACAAGCTTGGAAAGTTTTAGAAAACAGTGCAAGGGTTTGGTTTTTTTTCCCTCTTAACCAGTATCTGTTAAAAGTCATTTCTCTAAGCACCATAATTGCAGCAGAGGTGTCAGTTTGCTTGTGAAGAGGCAGGGGAGATACAATTTTAAAATTAATGCTGCAATTTTAAAGCTAGGATTGGGTGGAAAAAGAGGATATGAAAAAAAGGACATGAAGAATTCCTGCCTGGTAATTCAGATGATTTTTTTTTAAACTCTCAACTAGTGAGGATCCCAGTAGGATGATGTGAGCTCCGTCATTTAGGTCTTACTTCTCATAACAGTGGTATGGCACATTATTTATGAGACATGTGTCTTCTACCCTGGACTCCTGGCACTTCAGATCTCTCAAAATCAGATAAAGTCTGTAACAGAGTGAGTCTTATTGAAAGACAAACTAGGTGCTACAGATTGCAACAGAAATTATTCTGGGAGTGTTGAACCATTGTCTTTAAAGGAAGCTAGAGGCTATTCTTTTGGTAGGCCTCAGTATTGATGAACTTAGTGGAACACTGCAGTTGCATAACAGGGATTTTGTTTGCACACTTAAGTGGAATGAGTTACTGAGAGCTGGTTTCAGACAGTATTACATTAGCAGTCTGGGCATGTTAGGACTCAGAACTACCTTATATAAAATCATGTTTAAGTTTCTTAGTTATTGAAGAGTAAACAAATAGGTTAAATTAGTTTGCTTTAGTTTGTAGAGGAAGTTTTTTCTTCAAATTTGCTTCTAGAATGTTGGTTTGATTGCACTTTAGAAAGTGAGTGCACTTCAGTGGCAAATGGGAGTTGTTGACCAAGTAAACTGTTTGAGACCTTTATATCTTTACCTTCTCAGACCTTTTGGACAAGCTTTAAGACCCCTCCTGGACTCCATCCAGATCCAGCCACCTGGAGGAAGTACCTTCAGCAGACATAATGGACAGAGCTAACAGGAGTGACCCAGTGTGCCCAACCTCACCAGGCCTCTTCCTTTTTAAACATGAATCTACCAGATTTCTATTTTATAATTTCTCATGAGAATTAACTCTAAAGAAGTTACAAGACGAGTTTTAAAATTTCCTGGGGAGAGAATTTATCAGGGTGCTTGTGAGACAATGCTACCAAAAATATTGCCATAATTTCTAATAGTATTATACTAATTTATAAAGGCTGTCTTGTCCAAGTAGGCTGACACTTTCTACGTAACTCCTGTGCTGGTAAGTGGAAATCCATTCCATGAGCATTCAATGGCCCATTACACAACTTGAAGTAAATAAGGGGATGTTCTCGCCATCCCTTGCAGACTTACATCTCTTTGTCTTGTCTGTGCCTCTGTTACGGGGGTATTTGCTGAAGTCTAGCAAAAAAAGCAAGTATTGGTAGCCTAGGAAGTGAAGGTGTCCCAAGATTCGTCTGCATATGTCACTGACATTTGCTCAGGGGAAGAGCTGAACTCATCTGATCAGAATATTTGCAGTGGGCACAGGTGTATGGGAAAGGTGATGAAGCTGAACTATGTGTCAATGTCACACTCAGAAACTGAAATTCAGTGGGATTTGCTGTGGTGGGAGGGAACCTGGAGCTGAAGGTTACCAAGAGCCTTGTAATGTCAGATCCAAGAGGTACGGGAAGGAACCAGCTGAAAGAACTGGATCTCATGAGCAGAAGTAGTAGAGACAAATTTCAAGTGAAAGTAAAATGAAGTGAAATGCTTCCTTTTCTCACACATAAGCTTATCAGCCTATAGACAGAACCTTGTTAATACAGAAGAACTGTGTTTTCTTCTTTTTTTTTTCCTTCCAAAGCCAGAGTTATGGTACAGTAAGGCAGGAGTAGCATGGGTTCCGCCTTCAGTATCCAATTGCAGACACAGTGGAGTTCCAACTTTCATTAATAGTGCTGCCCTTTCCAAAGCAGTCAAGCACATCCAAGCTCTCTTTAAGAGAAATGAGTGCTAGGTCTCCCCAAATGTAAAGAAAATGGGGAAGAGTAAAATTGAGCTTTTCGGTGGAACAACTGAGTTTCTTGGGGTACATGCAGAAGCAGTTCTTTCCATAGATTAACCTTTGATTATATCAATACTGCATCTTCTAGTTTAAGATTTTTAGAGCTCTGCAATTACTTGCAGTGGGAAAGAACAAGGGGAATGAAAAAATAGGCAGAATATTTTCTTTTCATGCATGTGTATACACTACTTTCCTGACCAATTTTGTAGCAGTTACATTTAGAAAGGAGTATAAGAAAGACATCAGGCAAACCCCAGAACACTGCTGATGCTCTGTAAATGGAGATTGCACATCCCAAATGCTTCCAAAAAAAGCATCTATGCAAATACACAGCCCTTTGTCCAGTGCTTTGTTGTGAAAAGTATTGCTGCAAGTTCAGTCCTCAGACTTCCTCCACTGGAAACTTCTTGCATACCTAAAGGAGATGTCTTTCCTCTGATGGGTTCTTTCTCCCAGAATAATGCAGATTGATTAATTGCTCACATTGTTACTCTGTGTGGACTATAACAGTTCGTATTTTTGAGAGCTTGGAATAGAGGAAAACTGCAATTTTGTCACTGTCAGGTACTCTGTTGTCCTGCACCTTGTGGAGCCAGTGCACAGATGGGAATAGGGTATTGTCAGGCCATTCTGCTGTTTCATGTTTACGTGCTCTCAGTGCACAGTAGTGGTCCCTGCAGCCCAGATGTTTCTTTTTCTTGTCATTCTCGGCTTGTGCCATCAGTTTCTCCTTAAGCATTTCATTTGATGCACTGGACTTGGGATAACTGTAGCAGTTACTACAGATGGCTTTATACAAAAACTTTCAATCTTTCCCCCTCCAAATGTCCTGTTTGCAGAAAATGTTCTATGAAATTCAGTTATGAATACCTTTTGATGCTCCTGGAGGAAGAATTGGTGGTTGGTTTTGCTAAGCCATAGCTTAGTTTTCCTGTCTAGCAACATGTGTTATCTCCAGTCTTTTCCCATATGTGTTTGTGAAGAGTAACGAGCCTTTCATTTTAATACACACGACTGTGCCATAAAATGCTGTAGATCATGTAAGAGATCTTGGAGCTTCCTCAGTTGAGGAGGTACACTTGAGCTGACACAGTGCAGCCCAACATCATGGTGTGCTCCTTTGGTACCTGCAAGCAGCACAGCTGTGCTTGCTTGCCTTTCAGCAAACTTATCACTTCAGGCACAGCTGCCTGTGATCGAGGCCCTGGTGCCATGGTTTCTGCCCCCACACTTACACAGTGAGGATACACCCTGTATGTCCACCACTTTGGATGTCCTGAGCCTAGTTCCTGCTTGGCTGCCTACTTCAGTACATTTTGCATCCTTTTGGATCAGGAAAGAAAAGGAAAACATTCACTCTGTGAATGCAAATTTGCATTTTGCAGTCTGCCTGTTCCCCTCCTGAGCAGTTCCTTTGCAGAGATAATGCTCTTATTTTAAGGTCACTGGGTAAAATTTCACTCAGCCGTATATTGTTTGCAATAGTCAAAGAGCTCCTGGGCTTGGGACCTACTCTTGTGTTTCATGGCAAAAGAACTGTAAAGAGGGAATCCTCTTCACTTGGCCTTACTGGGTAATGAGACCCTTGTACCCTGTAGGACTCTTAGGAAACCTGTTTTCTCCAAAGATGGTTATGTGTAAATTGTAGGACTGTGCCCTCAATGTCCCATGCAGCTGAAAACAAACTAGACTGAGAAGTGTACGTAAATGTATATATGTGATGAACTTCAGTCAGCTGATGGACAAAGGGGCAGGGAAACTGGACTCCTGAAAGCAAACAGAACCCTTCTGCCCACACTAACTATTCTGTCTTGTATTGCTGAGGTTCTCCCGTGCCATTTTAAAAATGTTAATAATGTCTTTAGGCAGAAAGTGATGTTTTGATTTACTTGTGGGGTTTTTTTTCTATTACAATAAAAAGAAATACAACACATTTTTCTTATTGAATGCATGTGCCCACACAGCTGCCCAGCCAGTGCATCTGACCAGAAGTCATTATCTTCACTCTGGTCCCACCTGGGAAGTGCAGCAGGAGAAATTGTCCAAGCAGTTTGTGCCAGGTGCTGCTACTGGAAGTAGTGGTGGCAACTGCCCTTTGCTTGAACTGGCCAAAGGCAATACTCTTACTTAAGTTTGGGAAATTTTTTCTTCTGTAAGTGCCACAGTATTTAAATACTCTTGAAGCTTGACACAGCTTGGATGAGGTGAATGAAGATGTACTGTCAGCACAGGTTCTGTTCAGCCCTTGGTCATCTAAGACTGCAGTTTTGACATGTCTAATGTCTGCTGTTGAAGAAGAGGCCCAACAGAGTTTTAATGGGAAAAAAAGTGTTTTCCTGACTACCTTGATGCTACTTTCAAAAGGGAACAAAAAAAGGAAAAAACCAGTAGAGTAAGAAGTAGACTTCGTGACTGAGTTCCTCTGGAGCATCAGAGAGGATATTGGGGAGGATTATGTAGCACTGCCTAAAATATCTGGCTCATTCTGCTTGGTTCAGCCTTCTGCATGCTTAATGATGGCATCCAAATGATAAACCACACAGTCTGCTGTTTGTGTAACAGTCTGTATCAGCGCAGTACAGAAGAAGTTTTGTAACAGAAGGGGACAGTAAGAGAGATGTGTGATTGTGGTTAGTTTGGCTGTGGTCTTCAGATGTGGTGCTGGTTTGCTACCAAGTACTAGTACTGGCCCCACATAAAATACCTGGAAACAGGTATTTTAATTTTTTTAAAAAAACTAAAAGGAAAGCCTTGACCTTAATGGCAGCTCTAGACCAAGTATAAGCCAGTGCTCACAGCCACTTGCCTTCTAAACTTCAAACAAAATTTCCTGGCCTTTCCTGCCAGTAACAGAGATTTTATTCCTGACAACAGCTGCTGGCTATCCAAGTGGCAATCAAGCAAATGTATCAGGAGTGGTTGGAGCACATATTATTAAATAACTGGAACAGCCACAGTGGCCCTGTTCTCAGAGGTAACCCGGCTGAGGGAGCAGCCACAGCTGTGGATAGCTGTGCACTTCAGCAAGGCAGGTTTATGCTCCCAGCAAAACCAAGTTGTCCCAGGTCCTCACCAGTTGATATCAAATGGCCATCAAGGTGCTTCCTGGGAGAGGCGTTTTGACATGAAGAGACTCCTTAAAGCAGCACAACAAGCTGGGAAAGCACAGCAGGTAGTTCATGTTTCAGGAAGTTCTCCTGGGTAGCGCAAACCCAATAGTACTGCAGGGAGTGTGCAAAAGGGAACACTGTCCCGTATTTTGGCAGGCCTCCCAATTCTAGAAAATGCCCCAAGATGACACTGCTGCCTTGCAGCACAGGGATGCACCTGAGCCTGGGGAGAGCAGCTCCCGCTTTTAGGGTGCCCATAGTAATGTCAGTGCAAGAGGCATGAGCTGCAGGTAGGAGCAGCCAGGAGACAAGACTATGGAGCAGCTGGGGCTGCAGCAAACCCAGTGCTGCTACCATAGGTTTTCTAGCTCCACACCACTTCCACCCAGACATGGCAAGTGTCCTCCTTGTACCATGTCATGGTTTATGAAAAATAAAAGTTTGCATTCCTGAAACGCTGGGTGTTTCACTGTGTGTCTGACCCCACAGCTTGTCGGAGTCCAGGGCACCCCTTTGAATGACCTGGGACCCAAGGAAGAGAGTTTGAACCTTGGACAGGGGGGTATGAAGTTGGTCCAGGGGGGGTTGGAGACCTTGGCACACAGCCCAGAAAGGCACCAAGTTTGATTTTAGTTCATGGGAAAGGCTTCCAACACTGAGAGAAGAATTACAAACCTCGAGGGTGTGAAAATAGTAGCTTAGCACAGGACGGGGTGAAAAATTTTGTAGTTTTAGGATTCTTAGCATAGAGGTAAATGGGGGACAAGATGGAGGATTTAGGGTGTTGCCCTAGGTTCTTCTCCTTCTTCCTTGTCCTCCATCTTCTGAGGTAGTGATGACACAAAGTAGTGAAAAGGGATTGGGTTAAGGTAGAAACGACCTTTCTAGTATTGGCACTAGACATTGGTACAAAATAGTAAATAATGGACACGTAGTTATCTGTATAAGAGCAGAGCAATGCCCCATCGGTGGGCAGTCGCCTCATGTCCCAGCCACTGTCCGGACCTCGGCTGGGTGCGGAGAAAATTCTGAGATATCAAATAATAAACATGAGAAACCTGAAAACAAGGCCTTGAAGACTCCGCTTTTTTCACACGACGCGGCTCAGGGCTTTTAGAGGGCCAAGGACTCTTAACAGCCGGAATCTCGGGTGAGAAACCAAACCCGAGAACAGTTGTCTTTTGAGAGTCCTGGGCGTTCGCTCACAGCTTTGTTGTGTGGAAGATTTCCTTGGCTTCTGGCACTGAAGCACCTAAATCCAGGAAGGCACCTCTACTCTCCTGTCAGCATGCCATGATAGGCACACTTAGAAGGATTCATACTCTGGAGTAAGCATGCACACATTAACTGATCATAAATGTGTAACCATACCTCAGCAACTCCTATAAATGAGCACAACCCTAAACTCAACTCAAAGCTCAGCACCCGACTGCATACAAAGTAGCTGGGTGCCATGAAACCATACTGGGAGCTTCCGTGCATCTCAGAAAAGAGTCCACCTTTCCAGCGGTGGGAGCCTGTAAGCAGGGTCTGATCCAGAAGGCCATAGATTCTGCAGAAATATCAATGCTGGGATGAGTAACACATGTAACACCCATCCCAGACTTCCTGACTTGCTGTGTTGTGGAGGCAAAAAGAAACAGTATGGAAATAGCTGGCCTGGTGGACTCAATGAATGTCTCTCCAGAAAGTAGCTGAGGATATTTTGGTAAACCTTGTCCAACCAAGGCAATGGCACAGAGGTAGATTATTAACACTGTTTCTGTACATACCCCTGCCGCTGAGTGGGAGCAGGAAACTCACAACCACAAACAAGAACAAAACAGAATCTGTGAAGCCACCTGAGTGCTTCCTTTTGAGAGGAATCTGGTGGAGAACTGGGAAAAGGGGTTGCATGATGTCCTGGAGCAAATTATCCTGAGGCAAAAAAACCAATCAGACTTTAAAAGAAGACTAAGTCTCTCCCCAGTTTCAGCCTAGCTCAGCACACTGAGCACTACTGGGGGAGAGAATGCAAGCTACCTGTTGAGCAGAAAGCATTGGATGTTCCACATAGGTTGGTTTTGATTTTGGAAAATAATTCAGGAATTATTGTAAGAGACTGGGGCGGGGGGGAAGAGACATATGGGGCCGGCTGTCAGCATCAGGCCAGCATAATACAGCACCCTGTGAATATGGTCTGACTAGATGGTCTTACTAAATCCTAAATGACTAAATGACTCGTGGGGTAAATGGTAGGCGGGTCAAAGCAAAAGCTACTGGCTTTGTGCAGAGGGTATTTTCGATTCCCCAGTAAAAACATTAACAGCATCGTATTGGAACAGCAAGGTGAGGCACTCAGTAGGAGAGTGCGTGCTGCTCCTGTCCCCATCACTAGGACACAGAAACCCTCAGAGGAGCTGAGTTTATCAGGTAGCTCAATCCAGACCCACAGCCTCTCAGTTTCGGGGTGCACTGCAGTAATAACAGCAAATGTGAAGAGACGCGCCACACATGCACCCTGTCCCAAACTCCAGGCTCTAAAAAGATTTAAGGAAATAGCGGAAGCGGGGAAGCCGTTCAAGACCCGCACCTTAATGCATCCTTGTAAGGGGATGAGCGGGGGAGAAGACGCGGGGTGCCTGGCACTGCAGCACGTCCCGCCCGTGCGGTCCCGGAGGGCGGGCAGCCGCCATCAGCTCCCGCGGTCCCGCCCCCCGTCCGCAGAGCCCGGGCGGGATGGCGGCGGCGCGGGGGCGGGTGCTCTGTCTCTTCGACGTGGACGGGACCCTGACGCCGGCTCGGCAGGTAGCGAGGCGCGGGGGCGCGGGGCTCTTGGTGGGGCGAGGCCAGGGAGGCGGAGTTCGTCCCGCCGGCCGCGGCCTCACCCGTTACTTCTTCCCCAGAAAATCGAGCCGGAGGTGGACGCGTTCCTGCGGGAGCTGCGGGAGAGGGTGCACATCGGCGTGGTGGGAGGCTCCGACTATACCAAGATAGCCGAGCAGCTGGGGGAAGGGGACGAAGGTGAGCGCGGCGGACGAGGTTTCCCGGGGGTCACCTGTGCCCTAAATCCAACCCCAAGGCTGCCCTTGGGGTGGCTGGCCGTGTCCAGGCGGGAGCTGCTGCTTGGCTCCCTCTCCTCAAGTGTGGAAGGCAGGCAGGGACGCTCCAATCCGTGCTGCCGGCTCCAGCGTTTTATACGAGCTACCTCAGAACTCTGACAGCTTCACGCCCCCCTGGCTATTTTCGCCCCCCTGCTGCTCCATGGTGGGGTCCCCGCAGGTTCCTCGTCACGTTCTAGTGGAGGCATGGGGTAGAGTAAGGAGTGGGAGGGCAAGGGGCAGCGCCTGTCTCCTCCACCGTATTCTCCTTCTCCTGCATGGATGACAAGCGCCACTGGGCTCCAAGCTCTGCCTCCCACTTCGTTAGGAAATTCCCGGCTGAGGCTGATTGCTGAGTCGCCAGTGCTGCATATCTGGGTTGTGGGGGGGGCTAGAGTTAGATAACCAGTAACCACATCACCCCAGCAGCCTAGCAGTGGAGAGGGCACAGCAGAGAACAGAGTAGCATGTATGTAGTTGAAAGCTGAACATTTTTGAGCCCTTATCTTCATCCTGCAACTGATTGAGCCCATGACCTCGGTCAGGTCATTTCCTCCTGCATGCGTCACCTCCCCACCTGTGAGGAGAAGATAATCTCCTCATCCACTTTGTGGAAAGCAAGGAGTGTAGGATGGCCAGTGACCCTTTGCAGAGCACAGGAGCTGTGGAAAGCACAGTACTAAGGAAGCAAGAAGATGGCTCACTCAGTCCTGATCCCAGTCCTTTTTGCCCCTTTTCCCAGGCAGTAGTAATGTTTCCTCTTTTTTCCCTCCTCTCTCAGTCATTGATAAGTTTGACTACGTCTTCGCAGAGAATGGCACTGTGCAATACAAGAATGGGCAGCTGGTCTCCAAGCAGGTATGTCCAGCTCCCTTTGCAGCCATGGCTTTCCTGCCCTGTGCACCATGGGGAGTACCGCCTCCTCTACCCAGGTAGATGGGGACCCTCTTCTCCCCAGTTGCTACCTCTTCCAGGTGAGCTTCATGGGAAGTCAAGCATTGTCACTTGCCCTTCTCTTTCTGCAGGCCATTCAGGACCACTTGGGGGAGGACCTGCTGCAGGATCTGATCAACTTCTGTCTCAACTACATGGCACTGCTAAAGCTGCCCAAGAAACGGTAATGGTTCAAGCATATGCGAGTGGAAGTCATGACATTGGTTTCTGGGGAGCTGAGCTCCAGATCTGGCCCAAAAAGAGCTGATCTACAGAGCTTGTCTTGCTCCAGGTTTTATCTTAGCATCCAGAGGCACTGTGTAGGATCACTGTCTCCCTGAGCTGGGCACCTTGGGCAAATAATGGAGGTGGGTCTTTGTTCTGAAGAGTCTGAACTATGTTTTAGCATAATGCCTGCTCTTTTGCCCCTTGGATTTTTCTCCCTGGAAGCAGGGTGCAGCCACCATGTGTATCTCATTTAGGACAATGGTACCAGCTTATTACTGGACAGGGCATCAGATATGACTGGTAGTATATATTTCCAACCAGGCAAACAATGGATCTTAAGATGGGAAGTCCAGCTCCTGAGCACACAGTTTCACACTGTTTCTAACCCAGTGTTGCTGGGATGCTCTGCTCTGCTCTGCTCCGCTCTGCTCCCTACACTGTGATCCTGTCTGCTCTTCCCTTTGAGATCCGTCAGCCAGAGGCTGAGCTGGGTTAGTACACCTCTGCTGAAGGAAGACCAGGCCACTAGCAGGACAAGAAAGAGTAATCTTCCATTGGATCAGCTCACTCTGTTAGCACAGAAAGAGAGAACCTATGACATGAAGGTGGAAGCAGGGAGCAGGACAGCCTCTTTCAGAGGCAGCCTGCAGTTAAACCAGCCTGGGTACAGGGTCAAACCTCATCTCAGATCACAGTTTCAAGAACACATGAGCCACCCAGGACTGCTGGGAGCAGCAGCTCTGCCCTCCCCTTGCTGTGGCTGATTTTTTTCCAGCTCTCCCCCTGGGTTTGTACAGTGAACCCAAGCAGGTGAGCCGTTGGGTTGAAATTAATTTGGTAGAAGTTGCTAAACTGTGATCCAGATTAGTTGCTTAATGTAAGTCACCATGTGGCAGTACAAGGACCAGTGAGAGGGGTTAGTGTTGCTTCTTGCAACAGGACTGCCAGCTGAACAGGCCCCCGAAAGCACTGGCTGGGACCTGGAACCCTCAAGGCTGTTTGGTTGCCTCACTGCTGTCTGGTTACCCAAGAGTCTTGGTGGAGTTTCAGCTCCCAAGCAGTTCTGTAGATTTAGGCTTACGGGATTTCTAGCAAAGCAAGGACTTTAACCCACATCTCCTGAGTCCTGGTCTGGTGTGTGAGCCACCAAACCCTTGGTGCAGCAGAGATGTTGCTCCCAGGCTGCAGGCAGCTCACAGAAATGGATGCCCTGCCAGTGTGTCCATTCCATGATGTTCCTCACTGTGTCAGGGATAGGAGAGAGAGAGCTTTTCCTCCAGACTCAGGGTGGTAAGCACTTTATCACAGAGAAACAGCAGGCATGGTGGGGAGGGACTATAAGCTCAGGGGTCCTGGACAGGGTCCTGGATCTCCCTCTCCAGCACAAGAATTTCTGTCTATTTTTGTACTAGAAGGGCTTCCATCCCCTGTTTTTTCTGTCCCACCAGTGCTAGTATAGCTGTCCAGCCCCTCTATAAGCAAACAGAAGTAGCTGGGTTTTTACCAGAGAGAAAAGAAGGGAGCAGTTTTCTGCCAGCTCAGTGCTTTCAACCACCCCACCAAGGAAGCAGCTCAAGGCGACCCCAGCACAAGGTGAGGGTGGCAAGCAGGAACTGGATCCTGTCTGTGCAGGCTTAGATAAGAGCTGCAATCAAAGGTGTGCGGGTCAAAAGGGAGATACAAAGACCCTGATTTGTGTCCCTTGAAGAGGTCCTGATTGCTCCTCAGCCTGTTGCCACACATCAACAGTGAATTACACTGACCTGGGCCATCCCACTGCCCCAAGGTACTTACAGCTTCACCCAGCCCACACAGCATTTTCTAAGAGCCTCATGGGGTAGATTTGCCACAGCCTCATCAGGCTGTGGTCCACGCCAGGCAACAGCTGTCCTTGCAGTTATCACAACATTAGAAAACATTACCTGTCATCTCCCCTAAGCTCATTGCTTCCAGCCTGTCCCCAGGGCACAGAGGGACTGTTTATTTCTCTTCTCTCACAGTATCGTTTTATAAAACTTTGAGCTCCTTTGGACCTTAAGCAGATGCCTGATCTGTGCCTCTTGTGAGGCACTCAGAAGTGGGCATGGCTTCTCTCCTCCTGCATGTTCTTACAGAACCTTGCTAAGCAGCCATTCTCCTGGAAAGGTTGTTTTTCTCTCCCTGCCCCAGTAACCTTGTGCCTTTGCCCACCCACAGAGGGACCTTCATTGAGTTTCGCAATGGAATGTTGAACATCTCCCCCATTGGTCGGAGCTGCACCCCAGAGGAGCGAATCGAATTCTCTGAGCTGGACAAGGTACAAGGACCAGACCTAAGCTCACCCTCAACCCTTGGCTGGTTTTACATGACCAGAGATCTCAGGTCTTACGTGCTCCCCCGCTTCCCAAGGAGAAGGGATGTCCAGCTTCAAGCTGTGCATATGCAACAAGGGGGAGACAGGACTGGGAGCCAGGAAACCCAAGGGAAGACACAGATGAATGGAAGAAATTTGATTTCATTGGAGACCACCAATGCAAGGGGGTGGCCAGTAGGATTCCCTGTGCTGTGGGAGAGCCCCAAGGGAAGAGGCAGTTATTTAGTAGCGTGTTTCCTCATTTACAGTACCCCAAGACGGCCCAGCAGCTGTCTTCTCTCTCACACTTCCCCAGCCCCAACAGAGCTGGAACTAATGGGCTTTCCAAACTGGGAGGGCCATGGCAGTTCTGCTAGGGAGGTCTTTAGAGGATTTGGCCCATGCTCATATCAGTTTCTGCCTGGGGAAGCTTTCTTGGGGTTGAGGAATCAGCTGGTCTTTGCAAGACTTTTTAAGCAAAACTGGAGGCTTTGGGTTATGAACTGGGCTGTGAGCGACTGAAGCAGTATTTCATTGCTAAGGAAGATCTGGGATCTGCTCCTCCCAGGGGAGTGAGCTGGTAACCTACTTGTTCTCTCAGGAGGACTGGTGGAAGCTGGCTAAATGGGATGGCACTGGGCCCCAGTGCAGGTGGGAAGGGAGCAGAGTTGCCCAGCAGACAGGTTACAGTGGATTCTGGGAGACTGTCAACATCTAATTATTCAAACCCTCTTTTCTTCCCTTTCCTCCTTATCCTCCACAGAAAGAGCGGATACGGGAGAAGTTTGTGGCAGCCTTGCAGAGGGAATTTGCTGGCAAAGGCCTGCGTTTCTCTCGAGGTGAGCAGGGAGGGCTTCCTTGGCTTTGTGTTTATCATGTTTCCCATAAAATTCCGTGAAGGGGAGCAGGAATCCCAACTGTTCCCTCTGGGTGTCTGGAAACCCTGGGAAAAGCAGAAGGGGCTTTTAGTCCTGGAGAGCTGCCACAGGGGAGTCACATTTGCATCCATGACGTCTGCATCCATGCAGAGAGTAAGCCATACTGCAGACTTCCCTCCCTGGGAATTGGCCAGACAGACAGGTTTCCACCCTGTGACATTATCCCTGCCTTAATTTCAGTTACTGGAGCCCACTGCTGCTCAATGGATCTCTTCTGGTACAACCATCAGCAGCAGAGTGGCCAGCAGAGCCCCAGGCATGTGTGCTCTTCTCTAGGAATGAGACAGGAGCCTGATGCATGTCTTGGCTCTGGGGTTTTCTTGGGACAGTTAGCTGCAAGGGAAACATCTTTCTTCCTAGAGGAAGAGATGACAAGGGGTAAGGAGATTGCAGCTTCCTGCCATGGGCTTTTGTAGGGCTGCTTCTTGGGATGGTTCTGACAGACAGCTTACCAAAGGTGTGGAGCTGAAGGAGGGGCTTGAGCAATCCTGGGTGTCTGGCCAGGATAGGGAGAAAAATGAGGGTGTGTAAGTTGTGAGGATGGCACTGGAAGAGGATCCTCTGCAAGGGTGTGAGATGAGAAGGTTCCGTGTGGCAGCCCAGCCAGAGGGCTAGGGGGTGGTGAGGCTGAGGCAGTGGGTGACACCCTGGGTCCTCTGATCTTCCAAGAGCTTTTCTCTGAGAGCCTTTGCTTGCCTTCAGCATCCTGCCAGGGGCATCCTGTGCTGCCCACAGCACTGGCACACACCATTTGTCACAGCAGAGAAAGACAAGGTCCCCACTGCTGTGTCCCCTCAGGCATGGGGTGTGAGAGGTGGACAGTGGGCCTTTCTCTTTGGGAAGCTGCCATGAAGAGCCCAGGCCTGTTGTATAAAAACATCAAGGGGAGCTGTGGGCCCCCTGCTCCTCCACAAAGAAAATGTGGGTGTCCCAGGTCAGGCATCTGAAAAAAAGGGCATGCAGAAACATAGCTCTTCTGCCAAGCTGGCTCCATATGCCTTTTCCCTGGCTGTGGAGGATGCAAGGCCCAGAGGTGGTGGAAGGTTTCCCTGCAGTCCCCCAGTCCCCTGCTCTACCTAGGGGAGTAATAGTGCTGGCTGGTTCACACCACCTCTTCTCCCTGTGATTTCTTACCTGCTCCAGCTGTCATCAGGAGCCCCTTCCTGCTGCCCAGCTCTGTTTAGACGGCTGGAATGCAGTGAAAGGCAGTGTTTTTTACAGGTAAATGGCTTTGGATGCAAAACAAGAGGATGTCACCAAGTTTGACTCCTGCTCAGATGCTGGATCCTGCTGCAAGCCTGGGGCCATCCCCATCCCTGAGCTCACAGGGCACTTGCTCCCATCCTTATCACAGTGTCCTGTCCAGTTTCTCTGCTCCAAGGTGGACATATAGACTCCATCCCATCTTCTCAGGCTCCAAGGAGGCTTGGTTCAGGATCCCCAAACCAACAGGGACATTCCAAACAGACAGGAAGGGGAGGTGCATGGCATCAGGACTTGCATGTTTGAGCAACTTGGGGTGTTGGTGCCTCTCCTTCAGCAGGAATTGACCCTGCGATTATCTGTCTACTCACGCTCTTCCTTACAGAGGTAGGATTATCATTTAAGAAGGAGAGTGTGAAACTCCATGATTTCTGGTGGATACTCCAATAGAGAGCCTGGAGAACACAAGCTGACTGGCAGGAGGTCACACATACCAGCTCAAATCCCCATACCTCTCGCTCTGAGTGAGACCTAAACATACATGTGCCCTAAGTTGCAGGCTTTGTTTTGGGAAGAGCATGTCTCCTGTCTTGGTGCTGGGACAAGGGTCTCTCTCCAGCCTGCAGACACAGTGGGGCAACTTGAGAGGATGGGGAAGGTGCTGCCTCCAAGCACCCCGAAAAGGCAGCAAAGTGATGTGGTAAACTCTTGCCTCTGGTCTAAGAGCAAGGGCTGGAAAGTTTGTTAACCCTTGGTGGCTGTGGGTGTCCATGTCCATATACATGTTCTCTGGGAAAGCTCCCTTGCCACTGTATGTTGGTTACATGTGACTTGGTGCCTCTCCAGATGTTGGCAACCCTCACTATACTTGTGTCAAGAGATGACATGTCAGTGTCGTGCCCTGATTATGTCAGCAGGTTCGTGGTACCTCCATGACAAGGTCCTTGATCCGTGTGCAGAGACAGTATGCAGGAGACCCAGTCCCTGCACAGTTAAGGAGCATCAGCAGAGTGGTTTCAGAAGGGACGGTGATGTCTAGCAGGAGCCTAGGAGAGAGTTTGGTACCAGTCTTCAAGGTCATTGTCTCCTGTTGGGACACAGAATGGGCTGGTGCTACCTGCAAGGCATGACCCAAAATCTCCCCCCAAAAGATGCCTCTCTTGGGAAGAACCCTCTGGTTCCTTCTTGCCTGCAGGGAAGCTGTGTTAATGTCACCCCTGCCGTGCCGATGTCACTGCAGCCTGCTGTCATAGGAACAGCCTCTGCCACTATCCTAGCCATGTGCGAAGAGGAACACCATGGCAGAGATAGTATTTGTGGCTGCCCTTTGGGGTGGGGCTCCCCCCAGAGATCCAGCCCCCTCCCATCCTGCTCCCCATCCCAGGATGGGAGGACACCCTGCCAGCTCCCAGCCACATTGCCTGATGCTTTTCCTTCTCCTGGCAGGTGGCATGATCAGCTTTGACGTCTTCCCAGAGGGCTGGGACAAGCGCTACTGCCTCAATGTGCTTGACGACGAGAGATTTGACACCATCCACTTCTTTGGGAATGAGACAACCCCTGTGAGTACGCCCCACTCACCCCACACATGGCTGCTTTCTCTCCTGCTGCTCTGTCATGGGTCCTATGGGTCCCCCTAGTCCCACTGATGCCAACACAGACCTTTAGTGGTGTGAAGGGGGAAGATGCTGCCCTGTGCTGTGGATTTGCAATGCTCTCATGATGGCTCTGCTGGCTTGTGGGGAAATTGCCTTGGATTCATTGTGCTGGGAAGCAGGTCCACCTTAGCATTGCTTTCCTTGCCCCAGCACCCTCGGGAGGGCAGCAGCCAATCCTGTGGCCTCTATGACCCAGAATACAAGCCCCCAGCATTTAGGAGAGGACTCCTTGACAGCAGAAACAGCTTTACCTTACCTTTAGAGCACTGGAGGATGATGCTTCCTTACTGCTGTAGGTCAGCTTGGTCATCCACTCAGCTCTTCTCAGATGCTGGCAGTCTCTACTCCCCAGATGTGCCCATCCCACCTTCTGCTAGCCCTTCCACAGGCAGGGCAGGGGTTAACCCAGGCTCCTGGACAAGCTTTGCAGATCTGGGACCTTCCCCATCTTTTCTGTGCTCCTTCCCTGGCACTGAGGAGGGAGGCAAGAAGGAGGGAGTAGGGCTCCCAGCCCATCCTCTTCTGCCCCTGTGGGCCAGCAAAGCCCTGCCTCCCCCTGCCCATCAAGTCCCTGCCTGCCCAGCCACTGGCTTCTAGCCCAGCTCCTCACGGGACAGAGCAAAATGTGGATTCATGGATAAGGTTGTTCTGGCAAGACCCTGCTAATGCTGTCCCTGTTTTCTATTCCCCTGCAGGGAGGGAACGATTATGAAATCTATGATGATCCCCGCACTGTAGGACATAGTGTCCAGTCTCCCCAGGACACAGTCCAGCAATGCCGTGAAATCTTCTTTCCAGAAAGAGCAAATGAGTGCTGACTGCCCAGTCCCTGCAGCCCTGCCCCAGTCCCACCCTCTCCCCGCATCAGGAAAAGCACCTTTATTTGAGGAATCTGCTCAGGGTAGACCAAAAAACACTTGAAGCTGGTCAGGATGTAACACATGAGTGTGGGTGGGTGGTAGGAAGGGTCCTTGGCTGAGCAGCCCCTCAGCACTCCCTTTGTGTGGCTGAGGGTCATGGCACCAGTCCCTCCTTCCCTCCAGAGAAAACTTCTCTCTTGACAGTTCAGCTGTGGTGGACAGTGATGCAGATGCTTTTGTAGTCAGAAAACATTTGAAAGGGCCAAAGAGTGAGTGTGTCTCTGTCCTGCACTCCCTCTTCTCTCCTTTTCCACTCAGTTTCTCTTAACGCTTGTGCATGAGGGAACATGTGGCTCACCTTCCTTCCCCCCTTGCGCCTTGGCCAGAGAGGCTGGGGCTACTGAGGCTGGAGGCATTCACCAGAGCTGCTCTGAGGCAGGAGGCCAGGAAGGCTATTTGCTCCAAGCCTGTGGTAGGAAGGAGTAGGTGAGATCCCAGCTTGTTGCACATTGTGCTTTCTAATGGAGAGATCACCATGTCCTTCCCCTCCATGCCACAGTGTGCCAGTCCCTCCCTGCAAATGACCTGGGAATGATAGCTTTAACATGACTGGGCTGCTGCTCTGAGCTTTGCTCAGGTGCATGAAGAAACCAATTCTTCTCTTTAGCTTACAAAAAACACCTAAGGTTTATTTTCTATATTATTCTCTATTTTCAAGTCAGATCTTGCCTGGCACAGCTGGAGGATCCTGGCACTTCATGCTCTGGAACAGTTTGGGGTAGAAGGCTTCCCACTCCTGTGTCCATTGGGCATCGCAGAAACACAGAATTGTTAGGGTTGGAAGGAACCTCTGGAAATATCTAGTCCAACCCTCCTGCCACAGCAGGGTCACCCTGAGCAGGTGACAGGAATGTGTCCAGGTGGGTTTTGAATGTCTTTTTGACATTCAAAAATGTTTTGAAAGGGAGACTCCCCAATCTCCCTGGGCAGCCTGTTCCGGTGCTCTGCCACTCTCAATGTAAAGAAGTTCTTCCTCATCTTGAAGTGGAGCCTCATGTGTTTTAGTTTATGGCTATTGCTCATCATCCTGTTGGTGGGCACCACCAAAGAGAATCTGGCACCATCCTCTTGGCATTTGCCTTTGAGATATTTATATGCATTAATGAGATCCTCTCTGTCTTCTCTTCACTAGACTAGAGTAGAGGCCCAGCACCCACAGTCTCTCCTCATAAGAGAGATGTGTCCTTATAAAACCTTACCCAGGGCATTCATAACAGACCAAGTCCCCTTCCCTCTCCTGTGCTCAGCTTTCCATCCTGCTGCCAGAGATATTTTCAGCGGGGTCCAACACCAGCCTTTCCTGGTTCATAGAGCTACTGGAGGTACCTGCTCAGCAGTGCCCTCCAAGCTTGCTCTTCCTCCCCATCTCATCCCACACGCTCAGTTTACAAGCTCACCTTTAGGGAGACAGGATGTCCAGTGCAATTGTCTGGTTCCTCTCCCTGGATCTTTGTGGGTCACAAACCCACGTCTCTCCTTCAGCCTTTGACCTTCTCCCTCACATTGCCCTTTTATTCCCAGCAGTTGCATTGTGGTGTGTGGCCACAATGGTGACACTTCTCACAAACTGCTCAAAAGGAGCTCAGGGATCCCCTCCAGGGAGATGCCCTGCTTGTAGCTCCCCAGGGTACACAGATCTGGTGTTTGTGGACCTGGAGAATGTTGGAGGTTTCTGCAAACCCTCCCCCATTGTTCCCCAGGAGTCTTTCTCACCCCATCCCTGCTGGTATGGCACTGCCTGTCTCTTGGTCCTGTTTTCTCTCCCCTTTTTCTCCTGTTCCTGGTTTCCTCATTGTGGCTCTCCATTTTCCATTGGCAGCTGGACTGCAGGGAGAAGTTTCTCAGCTGGCTACCACCACCCACCCAAGGCACCACCATCCTCCTCAGGCGAGAGACACCAGTGCTTTTAGATCCAGGGCAGGGCTCCCACATTGCCATGGGCAGAGTGCCTGGTGGCTCTTGGCACTGCTGCCTGGCCGCAGGAGCAGGAATACTGCACGACCAGTGCTGGTGGGGTGCTGTCTCCTCCACCTGACTGCACCTCCTAACTACAACACATCAGATCTCTGATGCAGTACATTTGCATGAGCACAGCAGTCTGCCTGGCATCGGGAAATCCCCAACAAATCCACAAATTCCTCTTTGTACCCAGGGAAGATTTCTGTGTGGGAGAGGAGGAGCTGTTGGAGAAGCTTGTATGCAGGATACCCTTTTCACAGGTCACAGGTTTTGGCCCTCCACTGCAACCTTCATGCAGGAATTATGTTTTGTGATTCCTTCCTCCCTGTTTCAGTGTGGATCAGGTTATGTGTGAGTCTTGGGGAGTTTATTTTTCCTGTAAGTCTGTTCATAGCCAGCAGGACCTCTAGTGAGCTTAGTGATGAGTGAAAAGCCGGGTCTGGCCCTGATGGTGTGGGGCACCATGATGGCCTTGGGGGCTGAGGTGACTTGCACCTTTGAAGGGAAAGGTGTTTCATGCCTGTCCCTGAGACACCTTTGCCCTGATGCTCCTCTCATGGTGGGTGCCCTCAGAGTAAGTGGGGGTTTCTCCCCATGGATGTGAGCAAGCAGACATGGCAGGCCCCACGCCCAGGACTGCCTTGCTGTATTAGATCCATATCAGTGTGAGATGGGCAGCTCCTGTCTGGCTGATGACAACTGTTAAATGAGAAATATATTTAAATACATAGATATGTATATTAAAAAAATTAAAATCAATCCTATTAAAGCCACGACACTCAGCAGTTGGAAGCAGTGTGTGCTTTGTGCCAGGTTGTGCGGGGTGAAAGGCAGCCAGACAACAGGCAAGACAGACTTCAAAGTCCCCACAGCAATGGGGGACCAGCCCCACTCCTGGTCACCCCTCAGGCAGCCTCCTGTCCCAGGCCCACAGTGTGGAGCATCTCCAGCCCCCTCAGGGACATAACATGGGTGAGTTTGTTTTGATGTCTGGATAAATTCCTGGGTGCTCCAGGTCCATTACCTGAGAGAGTCACTGTGACATACGCACACAGCACACAGGACAAAGAGCCAGGATGGGCAGACCTCGTGGGAAAGTCACTTTTAATGGTTTATTGCCAATGTTACATGTTGACACATGGTCAGACAGGTGG
The DNA here is from genome assembly GCA_024734555.1 of Trochalopteron elliotii. Taxonomy (NCBI): domain Eukaryota; kingdom Metazoa; phylum Chordata; class Aves; order Passeriformes; family Leiothrichidae; genus Trochalopteron; species Trochalopteron elliotii. The sequence goes on from JANPWX010000209.1 coordinate 1,552,526, forward strand.
GAACCACACCAGAGTAAAAACACCAACAAATCTAGGGTTTTAGTTTATTAAAAAAAAAAAAAATCCAACGGTTTGCCTTGGCCAAGCTGACTGCATGTCCTGGGGATGCCTGGAGTCTGAGCCTGGGAGAGCCAGGCTTTGGGTTGGCAGTGAGCTGGACTGGAGGGTCCTGGGGCAATCCCCACACCAGCATGGGTGGTCCTCCCAAATCCACAGGCCCCAGCTGTCCTGCGTGGCACCAGCTTTCCTCTGCTCCTCTCCCCACTTAGCCCTGTCAGCAACAGTGGCAGCAAAAATGGTGGGAAACACCCCACTCCATCCCTGCTGAGCACCAGCAGTGCCAGCAGCTCCTGCTGGCACAGTGCTCTAGGAGCTCCCTATCCCCTCCTGTCCTGCTCGGGGGACCTGCTGGCACCCCACTGTCCCCAACAGTGCTTTGAACCCCTTAAGATGCTGGTAATTCCTGGAGCATCAGCATCATTTCTCTGGGATGAGCTCAGGACCAGCCCAGTGCGTGTTGTCCCTGTCCCAGTGCTCTCTGCCCTGTCGCTTCCTGGGGTTGTGGGAGCCCACCTGGCCAGGGTTTGGCAGAAAAGACCAAAAACAAAGTTTGTGCTTTGTATACAAGACCCTGCCTACACCGAGGGGTGGAGGAAGAGGTGGCTGCGTTTGCCCCATGGCCAAGGCTGCTCAGCCCCTCACCACCCCAGCAAGCTACAGACATGCACACACACACACGTGTGGGAAGGGGGTCCCCAGGGGGCTGGGGGACAAGAGAAGGAGGAAAAAGTGTCTGTCTCCCCAAAACCATGTCAGCACTGAGCCAAGAAAAATGTGTTACTGCTTGGCAGCAGTGGGGAGCACAGAGGTGCCAAGTGCCCCCTGCCCCGTGTCCACGTGCAGCCCCCCAGGCACAGCACCAAGCACTCTGGGCGCCCTGCCAGCAGTTGTCTGCCTCTTACAACTAAATTTTTGCTTTCCGTAAACCAGTCACCTCTCCCTGGCACTGCTGACCTGAGATCTTGTGATGGAGGGATGTGGCTCAGGTGGGTGCTGTGAGCTGCCAGCAATGGGGATGGGTCTCAGCCACCCAGACCCTGCACAGTGATATGCCACCCCACACCACCCTGTTTTGTCCCTGCACCAGGGCATGTCGCACTGCTGCTGTCCCACTGTGGACTGAGTGGGGTGTCCATTTTGCCAGAGTGAAGTTCAGGAGCATCAGCTGAGCCACGCAGCCTCTCCCCACCCCCTCCTCCTCTCAGCACCTGCTTCAACCCAGTAAAGCTGGAGGGCTGGGGCGTAGGACTGGTTCCTCTGTTCCCCGTGGCCTCAGGAGCAAGGAATGGAACGTGGGGCTCAGTGCTGCCCCCGGAGCTGGGGGACAGTGAGGGAGGGCTCTGCTTCCCCTGTTCCCCTCGACACTTACAAACACACACAGAGAAAGGAAACCGTAACCTTATAAAAGACACTGAATGCAAACGCCTGCATGTTTGGGGGCAGCCCCGGCCCCGCCATTGCCACAGCTTCCCCCACACCCCTTGAGAGTGGCTGGGCAGGCTTGCTCCATGGGGCTGAGTGGCTGGCAGCCCCCCTGGGCGCCTAGGAGCCGATGATCTGGCCAGACCACGTCTCATGCTTCGTGTGGGGTGCCAGGTTGGTGAGGACCACCTCCACTGCCTGGAACTTCTGGTTCTTGGGAGGGATGGGGCAGACCTTGTACGTCACCTCGTCCCCCTCCACTGGGACATACTCTCCCTCAATGCTGCAGGAGAGGAAAGGAGAGGTGGTGGTGGTGGTGGTGCTGCAGCCAAGAGATGGACCCCTGCCACAGACCACCCAGAACGAAGGAAGGCACCTGACCCACCAGCTGTGCCTTGGAAAAGAAAACCCACAGGTGATGGAGGGTATAGGAGAAACAGAGACCCATGTCCACCCCATGGAGACATCCACACCCCAGCCCACAAGTCTCCAGCCCCATGCTGATGGTATGGCTTCCCTGGGGTCTTCCAGCACCACACAGCCCCAGGACTTACTCAGACACATGCACGAAAATGTCCTCAGTGCCATTCTCTGGGGTGATAAACCCGTGGCCCTGGGAGCGAGAGAACTGCTTGCAGACACCCTTGAAGATGGGGCCAGCAGAGGCACGTGCTGTCCTATAGGAGAAAAGGGAAGATTTTTTTGCTGGTGGCATTTGCCCAGGAGGCGGGACAGGGAGAGTTTTTTGCTATGAACACAATGGTTCTGGGCCGAGTGCATGGCACCCATCCAGAACAAGCACTCTGGGCAGGTGATGCTGGGCACCGCGTTGGCAAACTGCACCAGGTGTAAAGGGTTCTGCAAGCATTGCAGGTGACCATGGCTCAATTGGACAGTCCCAAACTTGCCAGGTACTTACGCAGAGTAGGTCCTGGTCCTCTTGGTGGGGAGGGGGCTGGGCAGATCCCGTAGCAGGAGGTTGCCCCGCTCCCAAATGCGGCTGCCCTCCCGCTGGAAGGGGAAGGTGGGCCACACTGGCGACTTGGGGGAGTGCAGGGGTGGCACTGCCGGTGGGGCACTGGGGTCCGATGACATGGTGGGGTCGGTGGGCTCCTCCGTTTTGGTACCAGGTGGGTGGGCAGCAGGAGAAAGGATGCCCAGGCCTGTGGGCCTACTGCTGTTGACCTGGGGAGCAAAAGGGGCTGGGGGTTTGTCCTGGGTTTCAGTGTAAGATGTGCAGTAAGTATCTATTCTATCACCATCTTCATGAGCTGTTGAAACCACGTGGGGCAGTGTTTTCCCAGGCCCCCTCCCTCTGGGCTATCTTCTGTTAATGGCCCCATCAAAGCCTTGCTGCATGACTCATAGGTAACTCCCTCCGGGAGCTATCTCTGTTTAGTGGGCCATCAAAGACTCACTTTATGATTCATAGAAAGATACCATCCCATTGTGAGATGCTCCCTCCAGGGAGAGGAGCCAAGCATTCTCACTTGGATATAATCTGGGATTTGGGACTGTAGAAGAAGCCCTTACCCACTGGATTCCCAGAGGACAAGAGCTACCAGACCTTTCTAGGAGATCACTGCTTCAGGAAGACCACCTCATCTGGACTGCTACTACCACCCTGTTCAGGTTGTATTCTGACTCTGTCAGTGGTCTTTTGTATTATTGCATTTATTTTATTTTACTTTTTTTCTCTTTCTTCCTATTAAATCGCATTTATGACTTAGAGTCTCTCACTGGTTTTGCTTTCAAACCACTGCAGGGTTACAGGGCCTTCTGTGAGGCTTTTGGCGTAATTTGCTGTCAGGAATTGTCCCTCAGCTCCCAGCCATTTGTGGGAGCAGGGAGCATGCTCCCTGCCTTCAGTGTTGGACACCAACCTCTGGCACTGGGAATTGCCCCAAGAAGCCTGTCCCAGCTTGGAGTCACCTGGGGTGTCCCAGAAAATCAATCCCAAGGAAGAACCTGGTTTGTTCAACCAGGTTGCCAGCCTAATCAATTGCCAGCATAATCCCAAATATTTGAGATTAAGCCAGTAAAAAGCACACCCTGGGAAAAGAAGCAGTGGACTGCCACAGGCAGGAACCATTTTGGGAAGGATGCCCATGCAGTGCCAGCATGCCTGGGCCTCTAGTCCCAGGCTCTCAGAACTTCCCCCATCCTGAGATTTCTGATAAAAAAGTGAAGAAAAAAGGCTGACACAACAGGTCAGCACATCAAGGTAAGGGGTCTGAGGTTTTCTCAGCACAGGAGGTTGCTTCAGACCCATAGGATTTAGGACACAACCCCAGCCCCAGCCAGCAGCTGCCCATCCAGGCACATTCCTACAGGAGGAAGGAACAGCAGGAGAACGTGGTGAGGCTGCCAGCAGCCCTCATGCCCCTCAGACACCTCAGTCGAGCCACTACACAAGCACAACCTGCTGCTGCTGCCATCATCAGACTCCAGTTTCTGAAGGCATCATGCCATTTGCAGGGAGTTAAAGCCCTAAGGGGCAGAAACCCTGGCAATGGGAGAAATCACAATGGCACTCTTGTACTTGCTGAAGCACCCCAGCATGAAATAGGAGGGGTTGTACACTTAAGCCTCCCAGATGCTCTGATGTGCGATCAGCGTTGGAGCCGCTTGCTCAGAAAGGCCTTGCTCTGTTGATTTTTATTCCAGACAGTTGCTGCATCTGATGCTGGTGCCTTCTGTCCCAGGGTGTCCCATGCTAGGGGCTGCTTTAGGGCACCTCTCATTGGGTGCACTGGGTGGGGACTCACCCACTTCCACAGGTCCTCAGGCTCAGGAGTTTCCATCACCTGGAGCTGAGGAGCCCAATATCCCACGGAGTTACCATCCCCTTTTCCAGCACCCCCATCAGCCCTTTTCCACCCCACTGGGGCATGCAGCATCTTTTGGGACAACACCTGCACATATCAGGAAACATAGAGAATATTTGATTTCTTTTCTTACTCACTGTGGCCTTTTGAGACACGACGGCCCTGGGGGGATGTGCAAAAGGGGTCACCTCCACTCTGAAATTAGCAGGCACTAAGGACATGGGAAAAGATTTCTAGAGCAGTTGAAGTTTCAAGGAGGGACCAGGCAATTCCTGTTCCCCTCACCCACCTCCACTTTCTTTCTCTGCCAAGGACTGTGCCTGCCACTGGGCCCCCCATGGCTGCCAGTCCAGCTTGGATTCTGCCATGGGATGCTGCCCATATGGGCCTCACCCAGCTACCCCCTCTCAGTCCTGCAGAGCTTCACCCCTGGGCCCAGGCAGGAAAGGCCCAAGACAAGAGTCCTACTCCAAGGCAGAAGCCACCATGTTCCTCCTGCCCTCTGAGACAACTTCCAGTTGTGGCTGCAAACCCCTCCAAACCATCTTTCCCTTTCCTGGCTCCCCACCCCCACACCAAACCCTTTCTGTGCTTCAGTGGCTCCTCTCCTCCATGCAGCAACTGGAGCATGTACATCTGCCTTTGCTCCACATCCCACCCCAGACAGGGCTGTTCAGCTCCTGGCCTGACTGGCTCAGCATTTTCTGCCTCAATGCCCAGGTTCAGCATCTATTTCCCCCAAACCCTGGCTCAACATCTCCTTCTCCCATTCCCAGGCTCAGCATCTCCTTCCTCCATGCCTAAGGAGCTCAGAGAGGCTCAGGGAGCACCCAAGCGAGACACCCCAAAGCCAGACCAGACACCAAACTGCTTCACAGCTCCCATCTGTGCCCCCATTTGACCAACCTGCCTGTGCTGGTGAGCAGCCTGGCCACTTTAGAACTGCGAAGATAAGTTATGTGATCCCCATGCATTGCTGCAGGGTTTGTCACCTTCCCAGGAGATGTCAGAATTGGAGAAGTGGGATGATTTGGGGGAAATGGGCCTCAGTTCTCTGCCACATCACTATGAAAATGGCCTCACCATGGTTCGCCTCCTCTGTGCAGAGGAGGCCTTTCTGTCCCCCTGCCAGTTTAGGGACAATGGAGGGTATTTAACCTGAATGATGATGCTTGGAGCAAACTAGTTGGTTGGCATCCACAAGGGACTGGAAAAATGGAAGATTCCCAGAGGCAAAATTAAAATAAGAGGCAAGGGGGTGTGCAGGAGGGGGAGCTTGCAGGGACAAAAAGGCTGGTGAAGTGGCAACCAAGAATGGGTTTGCCCCAAGTTCACCTGTAGGACCAGGCCAGCCTCAGGTGCCCCAGAAGGCTCCCTGTTGTGGGGGACAAGTGGTGGTGAAGAACGGGAGCATGCTGGGCACTGCTCAGGAGGCAGATGGTCTGCTCCTTAGAGCTGAGGGCAGGAGCAGAGGGTGCCCTCCTGGACTGCTGTTTGTCCCCAGGAGCTGAGCTTGCTCCTTATGGGAGAACAAACTAGGTGCAATCCCCCACAAGCACTCTGAGGGCTCTCTGGATGGCCCATGGGGATGCTGGGGGGGAGCCCTGGTGTAGGGTGGCAGCTCACTGGGATAAACACAGGGACAAGGCACAGCAAGGCTGTGGGACCCCCATCCTTGGCAGATGCACTGCCTGGGCATGTCATGGAGCTGCCTGCTCTATCTCCAGCTTGAAGCAGGGGCTGGAGCAGAGATCTCTGTCCTGGGGCCATGCCGAGGCTGTCTCATTCAGTCAGCAGCCCTCTGCCCCTCTTCAGCACCTGGATCAAGCATCCCAGATTTGTTGGTCAGCCTTGGTGCCCAGCAGCTGAACTCCTGGCTTTGGTGGTGCTGGTGAAGCTGAGGCTGAATAGGAGCTTTGGCACGCGGGGGACTCCAGGGTCATATCCTACCTCCCACTCCATTTAAATCCCTTCTGCAAAGGGACCAAGGAAATTAAACTCAGGGCAAAAGCAGGCTGAGAGAAGAGTGGGGACACAAGCATATCTTTGCCAGTGTCTCCTCTCCTCCCAGCCCAGACGCAGATCAAGGAAAACCTCTATTGTCCTCCTTCCCTCCCTGCTCTCCACCTCACCATCCTCTCCCCAACCATTTCTCCACAATGCAGGGGACAAGGAGGGAGTACCTCGACACAAGAGGCGTTTTCACTCTCTCCTCAATCTCCTGTGGTCGCAGTAACCTCTTCCGGGGATGAGCGCATCTCTCCCCACCTCAGGTCTCTCCTGGCCTGGCTGACACCACATCATGACACTATGTCCACCCCACACACGTATACAGTGCAGGGACGAAATCCAGGTCACTTGAGGAAGCAAATGGAGAGACAGCAGCAGCCCAGCTCTGCTGCGGGGCATGGGAAGCCTTTCCAGTGTAACCACCCTACACCGCCACTGCTGGACCTCCACCTCACTCCTCCCTGACTCCTTTTGGTGGCTTTGCTCCAAAGGTGTCGCGGGGTGACAGTCCTCCGAGCCGAGGACAGTAGCTGCAAGCCGAGGGCTCCCTGGAAGGATGCTCTTCATAAAAAACACCTCCTACCCTGTCCACCTTCCCTTCTCCCCCAAAAAAACATCTCAAAGCCAAACCCCAGAGCCCTCTGGTGAAAGGGTCTTCTTTGTCAGCAGAAGCCAGCTTTGCTTTTGTATTTTTTGGAGGGCAGACTCCTGAGCAAGTGGAGCTGACAGTTAGGAGCCCTTGCAGGCGGAGGCAGGAAACCCAGGCCAATTAATACAGACAGGCAGTAGACACATCAGCTTTTATCTCGAGATCCAAGTACCCCATTCATCAGCAGCGACTGAAAGGTGTGCGGTTTATCAAATAAAATCACTGTCTCCCTCCCCTTCTTTAAAGCCAAACACATTGACTTGGGTGCTGGCTATGACCTTGTTTAACCAAACAGCCTTTCAAGGCCCCTTAGAAGGGGGTAAAGAGCCTTTTGAAGAGGCAGAAGCCTCTGTCTGCCACTCCCCGTTCATTAGTGACAGCGGAAAATCCTCACAATCCCTCGCCCGAGCTGAGGAATACATATTTAATTAGCTTAGTCGTCCTCGATGAGTCGGCCCTCCCGTGCGGCGTTTCTTTGTGCTCCTTCCTATCCACTGGCACGCCCGGGATGCCCAGGATGTATTGGCGGATGGGTGGCCGCTTTACTGGCGGCCATCAGGCTCCAGCTCTGGACGTGACCCTTCGGCTGGCTAGATCGTCGCCTTCATGGGCAGTTCCCTTTCAGGCCGCCGCTTCTCTTTGTAAATCCTCAGCTCGAGAGCTGCCTGCCACACTCGGCTCTCCCGAGTGCCACTGCTCCCCCCGCCCTAGCCAAGGAGCTGGAGGCTATTTTCCCTATGCTGCCTTTTGCAGCAATCTCCTGCACGGGCTCTTCCATGCTACTCTTGATCATGTTTTCTCCATCCCTTTCAACTGCCAGCGGCCCCAGTTCCGGAGTCAGGTTTACTACCCCTCTAAATCCGCCCCAGTAGAAAAAAGGTCTCTGTATGTCAAAAAGACACCCCACCTCCATAGCCATCTGCCAGCACCCATCTCCTCATCCCATGGAGCACAGAGAGCAATGCTCTGGCCCACTGCCATTCTCGGGGAGGCTGATGCTCCCCTAGACCTAGCTTGTCTAAACACAGGCTGAAACAGAGAAGAGCTATACCCCTTCAGATGCATAAGCATGTCCCCAGAGCTCAATGCAAAAACAAAATTCCCATTTTTCGGTTGCTGGGCATATTCACCTGCTGAGGGACCCCACAACAGCACAGTGGCCAGCAGAGATCCCAGGGGGGCTGCCCTGAAGGGCAGGAACCAGCTGAGGAACCACGATGACTCCAGGCAGGGGTTACCACAAGCAGGGCCACTGCAACGCTGTCTGAGGTATGTTTCTCCATCCTTCCTTCCTCGGAGGAGGCTCACAGCCTTGGTGTCTGGCAGATTTTTATAAATGCTGCCTCTGTCTGATGCTAATGAAAGCCTCTTAGCTGCCCCTCTCCTGTTTTTGGTTACCCGACCATGTTAAGAGTTAAATACCAAGCAAAGCAATTTTCTCACCTACCCTGCCTATTACAACCCCTTCGATGAGACAAATTACTATAGGAAAAATAAAACTAGGTGGTTTTTGGGCAATGCACACTGACACCATCCCCTCCCCAGCTAAGCCAATCACACTCCCAACTCCAGAGATCTTTGCTGAGACAGTATCGCCTACGATCCAGCCTGCTTAGCGCTAAAATATGAATGTCACCCTTATGGATTGATTATAAAAAGCTCCCTTAGTCAGTGCTGGGCTGCCCAGTTCTCAGGGAGGCCATGAGGGAGAGCAAGCAGGCTGACAGATGCAAAGGAGAAGCAAAGGGAGAAACCATCATGGAGGTTTGATTTACCGCTTAAGCATGTATGCATAATCATCATTCCCAAATACCAAGTTCGTAGGATTTGTTTGCTTTCTTGTGATGGTTTTTATTTTTTTAATTAGCATAGCATCTGTTCAAAGACCTGGCATAAGTATCTTCATGTGTGTCCTTCCTTCCTCCTTTGTGGATCTATCTTACCATTGGCAGGAACAGTGCAGCCAGTCCAAAGAAATCCCAATTCCAGCCCCCATCACAATCAGCCTACTTCAATAAGTCAGATTTTTCACAAATTGCCTCCAGCTCACCCGGCAATCAGAGAGCTGGATCCCAGCTGAGCTCAACCCTCCGTGGCAAAATTCTGGATTATTTGCCCCCAAGCCAAAGCAGATGTGCAGCACTGCCGCCACCCCAGGGGAGTTATTGTTCCTCAGGCTGGCGGGGAATAAACAAACCGGAGGAGGGAAGTCACTCTTCATCCTCGCACCTCTCCATCGTCAAAAGGAAAAAGGAGGTTTCAAAGAAAAAGGTGATCCGTGAAGTTTAATCTCCAGCTACAACAGCCCGGGCACGCTGCACGGCCATTGTGCCTCCCCTTACTCACCTCCTTAGAAGCGACGGGCTCCCTGGAGCTGCGCTCTGCAGAGCATCGGTGCTCCGAGGGGCCGGACGCTCCTCCGCTACTTTGCGAGGAGCAGTGGTCTCGCCTGCAGCCTGGCTCCGGGGAGCTTTCTCGGCTGGCTGCCTACCGGCTGGTGAATCTGCGATATCTGATGTGTGGACGATGTGCGCCTCGAACACACACGCATCCGCACGCCTTCCCCTGACGTCAGGGCCGGGACAGGGAGAGCGAGCAGGTGGGAGGGATCAGCCTGGTCATTTCTGAGCTAGCTAGGCTTAAAGGAGAACATCTGTATGGGGGGCCGCAGGTGATGAGGGTCGGCCCCAGGGGGCTGCATCGCACAAGTGACGCACATCGGTGGCACAGCCGGACGCAGTGGGGCAGCCCCACAGGCTGTAGGAACAGCAGGATAGGGGTGTGTGCACTGCAGGCAGGGATGCAGACAGGGTCCTTCACAATGGGTGAAACCTCTCCCGTCACCCCAAATCTCACTGGTGCCCTGCAGCCGGTCTTCCCGCCTGCCCAAGCACCCCTGAGTACCACAATCACCCCCGGTGCAGAAGAAGAGAACAGGAGGCACATGCTGCAAACCCATCTTACTTCCCCACTCCCTCTGGGCTCACAGCCAGCCAGGTGCTTTCTAAGCGTGTCATTTCTATTAGCGCACTGTGCCAAAAGATTTTCCTTTCTGTTTTCCCCTGTGCTTGTGTGACCGTGCTCAGGGGAGCCGTCACCATGGGCAGAAGCCATGCCATAAATTGGCCTGAGACTTTCTCTAGCTGGGGTGTAGAGCAGTGGGACAAGGGCAGAATCGTTTGCTGATTCCACTGGGGATTAGGGCAAGGAGTAATGGAGTTTAAATTACAAAGAGCAAGATTGATGTTAGACATTAGGAAACACTTTCTTACAGAACAGACATAATTACTCAAGTAGATTGCCTGGCCAAGCACCAGGGTCTCCATCACTGGAGGCTGGTAAGAATAGGCTGGGTAGGCATAACTCCGGGTGGGATTTAGGTGATATCAGCCTCATTTTGGAGTAGAAAGGTAGTCAACAATCAGCACTTTACCAAGCAAGTGCCTGTGATCTTGGAATAAAAATTACAACAACCCCAAACAACCATGGTGTGGTATTAGTGCTGCAGGGAGCTGTTACGGGCATCCTGTGACATGGGGTGGTCGCAGGTTGCTTTTGTTTCCTTAAACTCTTCCCTTGATTCACTGTAAGTAGCTGAACATGGTGATGGCCAACTAGATCTGTTCCACAAACAACCCTCAGGGCTGCAGGGTGGTGCACAAGTTGTGTGGGAACCACGAGGCATGGCACAGAGTCAGGAGAAAGGGTCACAACTACTTCACCTGGCTGTATCCATCCATCCATCCATCCATCCATCCATCCATCCATCCATCCATCCATCCATCCATCCATCCAGGTACTGGGTGTTGATATGGGGCTGTCCCAAGGGCTTTGACAGAGGGATGAGATCACAAAGCACTTGTCTCTCTCCTATCAATGATTATAATGCAGAAAAAAGCTCCATAGGCAGAAGAGAACAGCCCATGGCAAGGCCACCAAGAAACATTGAAACTCCAAGTTCCAGTGCGTTCTGCCATTGTCCATCATGCTCTGTTTGTGGCTTTTCAAGTAGTTTTCCATGACAGAACAGGGGCCCCATTCATGTCCTATAGATACCACAAGTCTTATCTCTCCGGTCTACTTTTCAGAACTAAAAGAAAGGGTAGGAGGCCCCAGTCAACTCTGTCTCCACTCTAAGTTTCTCCGGAGATAGCTTCTCCTTTCTTGGGGGACAACTTTGGCTTTCTCACATAAAGGCTTTTGATGGAAAAGGCACAGGGAACCTGAAGTATGTTTGGCTGGAAGGTAATTCTGGGCATGTGCTTCAGCAGAGGAGGCAGAGAGTATAAAGCAGGCAAAAATGATAAAAGGAGAAGAGGGGAAGATTTGATCAAACAGAGAGTGGGAGTGGGGGTGCCAGAGATACCTGCAGAGATGGAAGCAAAGGCAAGAGTGTGGAGGATTTTTTACGTGAGAAGATACATAATTCCTTTGGAGTCAATCAAAGGAGGGCCAGAACTGTCGAGGTGCAAATTACCACTCACGTCCTCATAGCATCCCTGAGCCAGTTTTCTCCAAGAGCTGTGGGCATGTGTGGACAGAGAAGATCATAAACCATGTAATTTGGGGCTCCTTTCATTTTCCTCAAAGGTTCCAATCCTTCAGGTAATTTCAAATATTATTTTCCAGTTTTCCTGTACAATCAAGAGAATGAGATATGTCTGGTATTTTCTCTGAGGGACAGAAAAACTCTTCTGGATTCCAGCAGCTAAAGCTTAAAAAAACCCCAAACAACAACAACAACAACAACAACAACAACAACAACAACAAAAACAAAACAAACAAAACAAACCAAACAAAACAAAACAAACAAAAAACCCCAAAACAAACAAACAAAAAACCACCCCAAAACCAAAAAACCAAAACAACCGAGCAACTGAGAACCACGCTCTGAAATACTGGAAAAGCCCCAATACTGCTGAGAGAGACTCTAGAGACTTTATGGCTAAGTGTAAAAAGGTATGTACAGGCACTGTCAATTTCTGGATATTCACCATGTCAGAAAAGGAGACAACTCAGCAAAACAAAGCTGTTCACATCATCTCCAACAGCAAGACACTTCAGCAGCAATAAATGTAGTGTAACTCTGAGCACTACCATTAGCTGAGTTGAGGCAACCCCCATATTTTACAGGGCAAAATTTGGCTTTTGTTTATATTTTTACATTGAAGACGGCACTTAAGAAATATGGAATTCCTCCAGGGAGAAAACCTAGGTGGGAAGAGAGCAACATCTGTCATGCATAGACAGACCAGGCATGCACCACTTGGGATTGGGGAGGGGCTACCTGAAGACAGTGAGACTGGTAATCATTTCCCACAGCCTGGGATGTTACTGATGGAGATTGTGACACTGACAGTCAGACTCAGGTCTGGGGTGATTTCAGTCTCGTACCAGAGGCAGCGAAGCTCATCTGACACTGCCATCACCGGCTTTCTCTGCACATATTTCAATTCGGTTTTCCCAGTGTGAAATCAAAATACCTGCAAGTTTCACCAAAATACAAAGCTGCACAGAGAAGAGGAACCTTATTGTCCTTTCTGAGGAGTAGCACAGAGCATTCAATCCTTGTTGGCAACCACAGAGCTGATACAGGAGAGAGCGATTCTGCACATCTTGCTTGGCATCTGTACTTTATAGCACATGAAATACCTCACTCACAGGGCCCAAGACAATGTGAAATGAGGCCTTGCAGACCTGCTGCTCACACAGCTGGTTTTTCGGGGCAGTGGAAAAGGCTGAAGGAAGATGTGTCTGCTTCGTATTGGGCACCCAAAAGCCCCTGATGGGGCACAGTTATTGAAAGCATGGAAAATTCTAGCTCAAGAATGGGCTAGAAATGGAAGCATGATATGACTCTGTCCAAATCCACTTCTCTCCATCTCCCATGTTCTCCCAGGTATTTCAGTCTACTAGTCCCTGAGTGCATGCCCCTACTTAAGCCTACAGTTCTTACATACAAGCATCCAGAGTGATCACCTTGCCAAAACAAACAGTGCCTAAGTTCTCTTTCCTTGTGTAGTACCAAAGCTATTTCTTCCCCTGCCGTCAAGACAGAGTTGAGAACAATTCACTCTTCTGAAAAAGTAGGTACAGACACCTGCAAAAGCTGCACTAGATAAAGGTCAAACCTTGCATTGCCAGACCTGCATGAGGCCAGGACTGAACAGCAAGGGATGTAGCATGTGTGCCAGCAAAACTGTGCTGTGCTGAGATTAGCGCAGCCATGACTGGAGTGCAGGAGAAAGGAGCCTTTGTAAGGCTCCCTGAAGTAGGACAAGAAGAGCAAGAAATGCTGAGGATTTGGGCTGAGGTGTTCTGATAGAGTAGTGTCTGCTGTGCTGGCAAGCAGAGCTCCTTGCTGAAACAGTAGATGCTGCTCCAAGAAAAATGCTGCTCCTCCCAAGTGACAGGGGAAATCTTGTTTCTGGGCCTCCTATTTAATACAAAAATGCCAAACATGGGCAGACCAGACATGTTTATTTAAAAAAAAACAACAAGCCCACAACCCAATAGACCCTGATGAAACAGAGTAATTGAGAAGAGATCAACACCTCCTTGTCCAAGATAGGTATCCTCTTAATGAGGCCTAACCAGGGTATTTCCAATCTGTTTCCCCTCCCCTTCCCAGACAGCTCAAGATTTAATGATTTCTTACCTAAACTGCTCGTTACTGTTCCTCCACCGCGCTGCTGGGGAGCGAGGGGGATGACACATGTAGCCTTTGCATCAAAGCCATAATGCTGACAGTGCAGTTTTCACTGTCAGACAGGGATGTTTGGTTTTCCTGGTGGATCTTTTTTTAAACACACTTCAAACAACCTCCTTTCATTTTCCCTGACAAACTTCAGACTTTAGAACACCCCCTTGTTTTCTGCCATCCCTCATGCTGCTTCTCCCTCACACTGATTCCTTCACTGCAGAATGCACTGAGGCCTCAACAATTTTATGATGGGGGTTGGTTTCTCTTAGGCAATAAACACTCACAAATTATCCCAGCTCTATATGGTGGCAGTTTGTCCCTGAAAAGAACCTTGACCTAAGCATTGGGCAGACACAGCTGTGAGGAATTTCCAGGTGCAAATATTATAAACCCTCGGGTTTGCAGGACACATGGGCAAACAGCTGAAGAAATGGCTATCAGAGAGGCAGAGACTTTCATCTTTGGGCTCCTGAGCACAAGAGAGACATGGAGCTCCTGCAGTAGGTCCAGCAGAGGGCAGCAAGGATAATTGGAGGACTGGAGTCCCTCTGTTAGCAGGAAAGGCTGAGGGAGCTGGACCTGTTCAGCCCAGGGAACCTAAGGGGGGACTTCATCAATGTGTATTGATGCATTTTTCTAGTTTCAGTTTACAGTGTGGAAACATAGGTTGAGTCCATGAAATATCTCTTGTTAGAAGGGAACTGCAGTGACTCTATGTGCCTCTCCTTGTCTAAATTTTAACTCCAGTAGAACTGATTTCTTGCAAGTGAAAGCTTCTCTAATACTGAAGGAGAATGTCAGGCTTTCCTGCTTACTTTAATGTCCATTCAGCTTCTTCAGTACATGAAGGGTGAGAAAGAGGTTGAAGCCAGGCTCTTCTGGGTGGTGACAAGCAATAGAACAAGAGGCAATGGGGCAGAAACTGTTACACAGGAAGTTCCACCTGAACCTGAAGAACTTTTTTACTGTGCAGGTGACTAGCCACTGGAATAGATTGCCCAGAGAGGGCGTGGAGTCTCCCTCACTGGAGAGGGAATGCAAGAACCCTGTGGATGCAATTCCTATGCTGTGTGCTCTGGGGTGACTGTGATACCAAAATGGCTGGACAATAAGCTTTCTAACACAATCTGAAGCATTAGAAAGCAGGCATTCTTTATCTACACATATCTTTATCTATTTAGAACACATAGAAGACTATCTCTGAAAAATTCTATTCTCTATGTTATTTATCAACACTGCTTGAGCAGGCAGATTGGGCCAGATGGCCCACTGTGGTCCCTTCCTATCTGACCTGTTCCGTGCTTCTGTGATTTTTGCTGCCCTATCTGGATTGAAGTTTACGAAAATGATAAATCAGAATAACTGCAGTTGAGAACTGTTCCAGCTGTGGCACAGGAGAAAGTGCCCGGGGACCCACCTGCCGCAGGTGCAGGGGAAGGAGGGAACTACACAGCATCCCTGCAAAGGACCCCCGAGTGCTAGGTCCCTTTCCACGTTCATATTGGCCAAAACCAGTCCGCCCCCCACCAGGGAATCAGGGGATACTTTCCAGCTCCAGCGGCACCGGCCTCCAAAACCGGCCCGCCCCCCCTCGAGGAGGGACAAAATGGCGGCAGCAGGAGCCCAGCCCCGCCCCGCCCCGCCCCGTGTCAATCAGGGCGCGCGACCCGCCAGCCGAGCGCCATTGGCTGCGGCGGCGCCGGAAGTGGCGCGAGGCTGGGGAGTGTGGCGTCGCTCCGCGTGCGGGAGGTGGGTGAGGGAGTGTTCCCGGCATCCCGCCTGCTCCCGGCCCTTTTTCCTTCGGGACAGCCGGGACAGCGCCCCACCGGGCTCCGCGCTACACGTTGGGGTGTCTTCCCAAGCCCGGTCCTCGCAGCCCTCCAATTCCCGAGGCTGTTGGCGTCTCCTTGCCCCCCGCCATCATGTTTGTCCTGGTGGAGATGACTGACACTGTAAGAATTCCTCCCTGGCAATTTGAAAGGAAGCTGAACGAATCCATTGCTGAAGAGCTAAACAAAAAATTGGCCAATAAGGTAAAGTGTTGGTCACGTATACGTTGATGCGGGAATCAGAACATCCCCGAGCGTTTCTTCCTTTTATTTGTGCCTACTGAGGTGCATGGGTGAGGTGTCAGAGTAGTTTAGATGTGAAGGCCATCCCCTGCGCCTGTAAACAAAGAGACAGCCACGTATCATCTCAAAGGGGACATTTTTCTAATGGCTGATGTTGTAATGGGAAGATACTGAGACAGCAGGTGGGGCAGAGAAGCATGGAAGAGAAGTGAGAGCCGCTGCTGGTTTGTGTTAAAAGGAGCAATCCAAAATGCAGCCTGAAAAACAAATGCAAACGAATCCATCCAGTGGGGAATTTAAAGAAAAAAGACTATGTAAACAACATGTAGAACAGTAATACTGGAAAAGAAATTAAGCTGTTAATAGCTGATTTGGTCTGTGGTTAGTAATTGAAATACATGGTGGCAGTAAGAAGTTGGTCTTTGGTGCAGGATATAAGAACTGTTTTCTGATGGATCTGGAGGTCAGAGTTTTCCTGTGCAGCCCTTGGACTGTGATTGGTGTACGCCTTTCAACATGAGGCAGGTGCAAAACTCAAAATGGAGCTGTAAACATGAAAGGAGATCAAAAGACCAACCTGAAGGGATCAAGGGTTGTGAATAGCAGATTATACAGGCAGGTTATGAAAAGCGAAAGTCTTCCTTCATCCACTGATGACTGGTAGATGCCTCAAATTTTGTAGGCAGTGAAGCTGTCTCAGAAGTAGCAGAGAAACCAAGAGTTTGCCTTGTGTCTCCCCAAAGCTAATATAATATAAGATAAAGGCAAGCCTGGAGGTTTCTGAGAGTATAACTCTAGTAAAAAGCATGTTTAGCATTTGAACAAGCTATGGGGCTGGTGAATAATGGGGAGCTGTCTTGGTAGCTCAAGTTCTCTCACCACTGACAAATTCCCCAAGGGTTTCTCTTTGTAGCAATATTCTTTCCAGTGCCAGTGAAAATGTGCTCCCACAACACTTGGATTGGGGTTCCCTTACACTGCTGGTGGTGTTGAAGGCAGTGTTCAGCCTCCATCCCATCTTGCCACCCCTTTGTTGCTGCCTTTTGAAAAGGTGTGCATAATATGTGAACTCCATAATTTGCTTGATTTTACCTGGTGGGTTGCTTGATTTGGTGGTCTTAATTTTTTTTTTTTTTTAATCAGGTTGTATACAATGTTGGGCTCTGCATCTGTCTATATGATATCACAAAGCTGGAAGATTCATACATATTTCCTGGGGATGGTGGATCACATACCAAAGGTAAGTGCTTTTCATCAGTTATACTGTGTTACAGAAAGTTAATTAATGATCTGGAAATTTAAGCTGAGTTCAGTTGTTAGGGAAAGTAACAACCTTAAGTTCACAGCCTTAACTCTGTTCCTGTTAGGAGGGCAAGAGGAACATGGTGAAAGTCTCTTATTTTCTTTGCAGTTTTGGGTACAAATACAGCTTTAAATAGCTAGTCCTTCTTCTCCAGCAGCCCATCTCTGTTCTACAGTTAGAGCCATAGGTGTGGGGTAAGGAAAGGGTTAATTTAGTTGAAAATTATTTAAAGTCTGCACATAGAAAATAAATTATAATAATTGGTCTGCATTTCTTTGATTTTTTTTTTATTTTTGAAGCTTATTTTCCATAGCTAGGATGTTGAAACCTGTTTCTACATATGGCATTTGCACAGCATTGAATGCTCTTGTACTAGCTAGAAGTTTTATGACACTTTCGTTGAAACTTAGATCTGGTTCATCATACATTTCTAGTGATTTTTTTAAATAAAAAATGACTAATTTATTTACTTTGACTCTTGGCAAATTTGAGTAAAAACTGGAAGTAAGTGCATAAAAGCAAATTCCTTTTTTTTTTAACTTAAAATAAGGGTTTAAACTGGTAAGAGATGCATTTTTCTAGTTTCAGTTTACAGTGTGGAAACATAGGTTGAGTCCATGAAATATCTCCTGTTAGAAGGGAACTGCATTGACTCTATATGCCTCTGCTTGTCTAAATTTTAACTCCAGTGGAACTGATTTCTTGCAAGTGAAAGCTTCTCTAATACTGAAGGAGAATGTCAGGCTTTCCTGCTTGCTTTAATCTCCATTCAGCTTCTTAACTTAAAATTACTCCTTGAATTGAAAGAAGAGAACTTTTCTCTCCGAGCTTGGGAAAAAAGTCTGCTTTCAGAATCTGGGGTAGCACTTTGATAAACCCCACTGTGTCTGGTAATAACTCTTTCTTTAATGCACTGTCTAATTTTATGTAAAAGAGGAGCACTGAGGAGGTACAGCTGAAATGATGTTAAATTTCTCAGAAGCATCATTTGGCTAAAATTGTCTTAGTGTAGCATTCTTGTAATAATAAATGCCATGTGCTTAGTTAGAAAGATTTCTATCTAGCTTGGAGGAAAAATCCAATTATGTTAGAGAACCTTGTTTAATCTGATAATACTTGATTTAAAATATTTCATTTAATGAAAATACAGCATTGTAGACAAACATAAAAGGCAGAAGTATTACAAGAAAGTATAATTTCAACTGCTATTCTTGACTGTGAAGCATTATACTTCCATTATAACTTAATCAGAGGCCATGCTCCATATTTATCATCTTACACTTTCTGTGAACTTCTTGCAAAACTGAGGAGCTAGCAACAGGACACTGCTGATCATCTGCTGCCAGAATTTCTACAAACCAGTTAGGAATCAGAACTCTTATTCTGGTTTTTCTATCTAATCAGTGCCTGTCAAGAAGTTGTAAAAGAAACTTGGTATTTTAGAGGGCATATAGAATGTGCGATTTTCTTTTAATGGCTGCCATTCTGCCATAGTTTACTGACATGGACATAACATTAATGATCTGTTTTCTTTTAAGTGCATTTCCGCTATGTGGTCTTCCATCCCTTCTTGGATGAGATTCTGGTTGGACAGATTAAAAGCTGCAGTCAGGATGGCGTCCATGGTAAACTGCGACTTCTCGGGGGGACGTGAACTGCAGACTTCTTGGGTCTGTTGAGACGCTGATTTCAGCTGGAATAATGGTCTCTGTGGGCTGGTTGATGGCTATTACTGGCTTCTAGTGCTGCTCTGATCTGAGGGTGCTTGGTAGTTTGAGCCTGGTCTGGCCAAGGTCCCCTGACCTTGATGGGTTTGTCTGCACTCCCTTTTCCTCTTGCCCAAGAATGACAGGCACGCCTATCTGGAGCGTAGATTGGATTCCTTTCCTTGCTTCAGTTAACAGAATTGGTTTTTCCAAAGTGGAACTATTCACTGGTGTTGGTCTGATGTATTTTTCCTATAATGGTGTGCAAATTTGTGTTCAATTCCTGTACCTGAAAACATGTCAGGGAAATGTCTTTGTGAACACAAAGTGCTGCCAGAGTCACGGAATTTATAATTGATGAGTTGCTTTCCTTTCCTCTATGAGTCTTCCATGCAAGGGAGCTCTGCTGCTCAGTTGTTAAATTAGGACAATAAGGTTACCTTGGCTGCTTTTGTTGCTGAATTTGGGCATGGTCCATTCCCTGATAAAACTCAACATCATGAAATCTCAAGGGGGATGTGGGGGCTGTTCTAACTTTATATTGGTCTTTATTTAACACACTACATCTGTGATTTCTGAGCTCTTTTTTGTCACAGACCTCTATAGCATCTGACTCATTTCTTGGAACGCTTTCATTTCCATTCTTGCTCTAAACAACCTTTTCCAGCAGGCACGAAGACTGTGCCCTCTCTTGCTCTATGTACTTTCAGCTGGGTGGTTACTTTGCTGCCAATTGAAATTAAGCATTGTGGCTCAAAGAATAATTTCTGCATCATCTCAATGTCCTTCCTGAGAGAGGAAGGAGAATGAGCCTAGAAATGCACTTTAGGAATCACTGTGGAACATCATTTGCAAATAATTGTTTCAGTCTTAAGCAAATTCTTTTCTCTGCAGTTTCTATTGGATTCTTTGATGATATTGTCATTCCACCAGAATCCCTGCAGCAACCAGCTAAGTTGTATCCTTTCATCACCTTTGACAACTTTACTACTTCATTTCAAAACTTTGTGCAGTGCTGGCCCAACAGGCATTCAGCACTGCAACAATGAAGGTGCTCAGTGGCAGAAGCTAAGCCCTTCTGTCAAGCAAGTCTCACAGACTGTTATCACAGCTAGACAGGCCCTCACGCGCATTAGGTTTTGCAGGATCATTGTGCCCACTGATAGAAATGAAAGGCAGTGTTCCCTGCCCAGTTGTAATCCCTGCCTCCAGTCTTGGCTGCTGCTGAAGATAGAATGCAGGTTTTACCACATCGTGTAATGTCTACATATGCGTGCATCTGATGTACTTCAGTGTGGTAGGCAAGCTTGTCTTGGGTCTGAGGAGTTTTGCTTGTCTGGGGGTCTTTCCTGTTGCTGGGTTTTTTGGGGGGATGTGTAGACCAGCAGCATACAGTTTGATGCAGGAAAATCAGAAAGATGGGGATCCTGGGCTGCACAGATATTGAACTGCACATTGAGGTTTGGGAAATAACTGTGAAAAGGCTTTGAATCTAGTCTATTCTCAGAACTGTCAGAAAGTGATCTGTCAAGCAGAATGCTGTTTCTCTCCTTAATCCTTGGCCAGTGATGAAGCAGAGCAGGTGTGGGTGTGGGAATATGAGACAGAAGAAGGGGCCCACGACCTTTATATGGACATTGGGGAAGAGATCCGCTTTCGAGTCGTGGATGAGATGTTTGTTGATACATCACCGACTGGTCCAAGCTCTGCAGAGGCTTCCACTTCAAATGCTCCAGAAGAAGTCCAGAAGAAAGAGGCACCCTACACTCTTGTGGTAGCTATGTGCATTAATTCTTACGGCCTTGTGAGTGCTGTGGTTTATTCAGTGTCTAAAATAGCACCCCTTTCCCAAAGAACTGATTGCTTTAAGCTGACCATGAAGCAGAGTCACAAAATGAAAGGAGTGGAAAAGGGGAGAAATTAGGTTGCTCTTGTGGTTGTTCTGTTTTCTGAGTGTTTTCACTGGAATACATAGTGGTTGTTGGTGTTTGCCTCTGGGAGGCTGATTTAAAGCAAACTACTTGTGCATGAAGAGTACAGAGCTGTGAGCAACACATCAAGGTTTATGTGGCAGCTGAACAGTCTTTCCTTGCAGTGTTCTGGTATAAAACCCACCTGAGTAAAATGCATGAGAAAGGTGGATCTGAACCAGTGGCAGCTATGTTCCATAACTTAGATGGGAGAGATGTATTTTTAGGCATTTTCCTCTATTCTCTATGCAGTTTACAATTGCATGCTCTTGTCTTCTCTCTATGAACAGGGATCAATCAGTGAGCCAGGCCTGGGCCTCCTGTCATGGTGGACAAACAGTTAGCTGCCATCAGAGCGTGCTCCAGAGAAGGTCTTTCCAGTGGATGTTTGGGGAATAATGGGACCCTGCTGGTGCTCATTGCTCTGCTGAAGCTGAATAAGAAATTAGACTTGCCATTCTCTGTTTTCCCTTCAGCTTCCAAACTGCCAGAGAGAGACAGTTGCTTTCAAGAAACATCACTGATGTGCAGAAGTGAATTTACAGGCACAAAAAGCCTGGACCACAGCAGTTACAAACTCAGCTGGAGCTTTCGTCTCCTGCTCCAGAGGGAAAACTGTGGAAATCTTTGCTTGCCTGAATTAAGGAAGGAGTTGACTTCAGTGAGTGAACACAGAAGAGAATACCTATCAAGAAGTACCGCGCCTTAGTCTGGGAGCTTGATCTCAGAGGAGTAGAAACCTGTCCTTCTTTTGACAGGAAGTGAAGAGACAGCAAAAGGCTCTTTAGTAGATATGTGGTACTCTGGAGACCTGGAAATTGCTCCTGCTGGGAGGGCAGGGGAGGTGGTGGTGATGTTCTGCTAAGAATGGGAACTTCACCAATGGATGAAGTCAACCAGAAGGAACAGGGAATGACCCAAAAGTACCTCAGGCTTAGTGGAGATGTGTTAAACTACAGGTTGCTTATTGTGCTGAATGGAATGACTTTTTTGGGTGGGCTGCATTTATGCAGAATGAGCTAAACTTTGCAGACTGAAAATATGAAATTATGGACTGAAATGGACCAAGGCTGCTTTGAGCAAGCTATATCTTTGTTTAAGGGGGGGTGTTAATACTTTAAGTGGAATTAATAGTAAAACCACATAGCCTGCTTTCCTGTACAATTTGTGGGGAAACTGCTAGCTTCCTGCCTAGCAGGAAAAAAACACTTGCCTCCTGCAGTTTAGCTACTTAGCTTTCAAGCCAGACGGAGATGAGACCATTGTTTTGCTCTATGGTAACAGTCAATGACCGACAATTGCCATCACCCTCCCTGACAGCAGTACAAGGAAAGGAGGGAACAAAACAGTGAGTAAAATCTATGCAGGGCCCACTGCCAAGAGAGTGATGTTGCACATAATTACAAAGCCAGCCACATTTGGCAGGAAGGAGCTGTAATTCCCTCAGACAGTGGGTCTGCTGAACCTCCCACTGTGAAAACAAAGCCTGAGTCATCAGCGCCCTCCCTGCAGCATCGTTAGAACCCCTTAATTCTCAACTGTTATTCTTGGTGCAATGCTCTAACTAAAAGGGAGCCTAGGAATTCTTTAGGTTCACATAGTAACTGAGGTCTATCTGTGCACACAAACTTACTGAATGCCACCTACAGAGCAGCAGTGCTCACAATTGCAACCATCTAGCTGTGGTGGAAACAACTGTTTGCAGAAACCCCCCAGCTGTTTGTATAGGTGGAAATTTGGGTGAAACAAGTGAGGAGCTTCCACACAGGCTATTCTGGGGTAGTGCCAGGGCAAGGGGAAGAAAACAGTCCAACTACTCCAGGTAGCTGTTTTGCTCAGTTCCTTTTGCTTGGGGCTCCCAAGAGTATAGTGAGGTGGTAGCAGTGTGGTTTTGTGTGCTGCTCTCATGAGAGACTCAACATCCATCTCCTGCTGTAAGTTGTGCTTTAGGAAACAAGCTAAGTGTGCAGTGCTGGGAAAGCAGATACAGCAAGTGTTCTTTGCAAGTTTGTCATTGCTGCAATAGTAGCATTGTCGCCTGGACAGGAATGTAGGGGAGAAGGTGGTCATAATCACAGCTGTAGCCTGGGGTAGGTCAATGTCCAGAGGTAAACAGTCCAGGACAGCTGTGAGGGCTCTTTTTTAATTAGAGTTAGTGTTTGATTAGGTTTTTTTCTCCATATAGCAATGATTTACAAGAAGTTCTTTTCCACCTTCCCAGCAACGATGACAGGATTAGGATGATGAATACAGTAACACACGACAGAAGAGATGATAGTCACATTCTTTATTTTCATTTTAAGTCTTTAGCCAGCAGTAGAGTGGATGGGCAGAAGACAACTGAGAAGACAAATCCACCTTTGCTGGTTATTTCCAAATATAAATAACTGTGGGAGAACTGAAATTGAGCCAAAATAGAAAAAGGGAGCTGGGGAATTTAAAAGACAAAAGTAAGCCTAGCTGCACGCCCTTTTCATAGTGTCAGTGAAAAGAAAGTACCATAACAAAAAGGAAGGAAGCTGTGGTTACATTTGATCAGACATTTATTCCAACAGTAGGCATGGAATTGCACTTTCATGAAAATGCCAAAGCTGAATCGAGTCCAGTGCACTGGGGCATTGTGCACACTTAGCTTGATTTCTGCTGCAGCTCCTTCATTCTGTTCAGGGCACTGCCAGCCTGAAACCACTCAATCTGCGACTCATTGAAGGTGTGGTTCAGCATGATTGTTTCTTGGCTCCCGTTGGGATGCTTGATGATGCATTTCAGAGGCTAGAAGAAGAAGACAGTTTTATTTTCCCTTCTCTTTCATGGGAGAAGGTTATCTGAAGCTTCTCACAGGAAAATTCGTACATGGTTTTAAAGGGCTGAAAAGGGAAAATTGCAGCTCAGGGTGGATCTTAACATAAAAGTGAGGTTGCAGTTCCTCCTAGGGAACACTCGTGTTTAAGTCAACAAGTCCAGGAATTCAGAGTATCATACAAAGGTTTCTCTTAACTGTTCAGAACACCACTCATTTTGACCTGCCCTGTATCTCCTAGCCCACCATGCCTCACCTCAGTGGCAGGCTGCACTGCTTAATAGTGCCAGTGCTGCCTCACAAGTACACAACTCACCATTGTTCCCCATCAGTGGCACATCCCTGCCACGAAATGCATGACAAAGCACCCAGATGGTTACCTTTCCAGGTGCAAAGTCTTTCAAGCCCACGATGCTCAGCTTATCCACAGGATGAATCTTGTTATAATCTGCTGGATCAGCAAAAGTGAGAGGCAGTAGACCTTGCTTCTTCAGATTGGTTTCTGTGGAGAACAAACCACCAACCACGCTTGTAACACCCCACTGCAGGGAAGCAGGCTTACTTTCTGGCTGCCCAGTGCTTCTCAAGAGCACTATTCCAGCAACAATTACTGTCTTTTAGCAAAATCAGCGTAGCCCTTGCTTGTGGCATATCTAACTAGGTATATAACAGGACTCCTGACAGGAGGCACCTTGACATCTGTCAGCAAGGTGAGTTCATGCCTGTAGGTGTTGAGCCCTGGGCCAGCTATAAACACCACTTCCACTCAAACTGAACACCTGCTGTTTACAAACACCATAGGGGACACCTGACTCACCATGGATCCTGGCAAAGCTCTTGGTGATGATGACCCTTCCTCCCAAGTGACGTGGCTCCAGTGCTGCGTGCTCCCGGCTTGATCCCTCACCATAGTTTTCATCCCCAATAACTGCCCATTTGACACCCATTTTCTGTGACAAAACACACATATTTACATTTGTGCAGCCACTCAAATGAGAAATTAACAATAAATATCCACCCACACACATCTAATTTCAGTACTTCACTGACATTGCTAAGCTATGACACCTCCTAAAAGACTCCCTTGGGTTCTGATAAAGGAGAGAAATAAAAGAGTTCAGTGCTTCACAGCAGTTGGGCACTGCCATCCTTGCTGACAAGGGCTGAGGAGGATTGCTCTTGTGATCCAGAGCAAATCTCTTCCTTCTTTTTCCTGCCATCTGTCCTTCCATTGTGCTAACCCAGACCAGTGTTTGCACCAGCCATGACCTCTGCTCTACTTCTGGAAGGGATATGGAATATTTTAACTTCTCTCTACTGAAAGAGCCAATCAGAAACGTGCCAAGTTGTCCAGAGGGTAAAAGGACATTTCTTGAGATTTGAAGCCTAGTGTTAAAGAATAAAGGGGATAAGAGTGTAATTTATTTAAACATTAGACTAGTCACAGGTGAAGCATTCCAGGAGGCAAGATTAGTCTGATGACACCCATGCCTTGTAAGGTGTGCAGAACCTAAAGGCGTTCTTCCTCTTTCCTCTATCAATTCTGGTCCCATCTGAGTCACAAGATCCTCTTCCCTCTTTCCCACAGCAGGTAGGGACAGAATCTCCTACAGCAACTATAATCACTAGAGAAAGTACCAGGAAAATGCCTCAATGGTGAGTGAATTCACAGCTGCTGTTACTTGAGAGCAAGAGGGTGAGATCCTTGTTCTTGGCACAGACTGCCCAAAGTGTATGCATCCTCTTAAAATATATGTGTCAGGGGAATGTCTCACCTTGTAGTAACGGGCTGTGTCTGGGACTGGGCCAAACTCCTGGGTTAATGCATTCCGCACAGAGTTGGCTTTGCCATTTTCAATGTTGATGGCACCAATGAGCAGATTGTTGGAGATGTTGTCCAGATGGCCACGGAATTTGAGCCACGGTCCAGCTGCAGAAATATGATCAGTGGTGCATTTCCCTTTTACCTAAAGCGTAGTAGAAGAGAAGAATGTCTCAGGATAGAGTAATGTACTTGACCCTTCCTAAACACTTTTAACTGTAAAGCATTAATGGAGGAGTGGTTGATACTCCAGAGGGCTCTGCAGCCCTTCAGAAAGACCTCAACAGGTTAGAGAGATGGGCAGAGAAGAACTGTCTGAAGTTCAGCAGGGACAGGTTCAGGGTCCTGTACCTGGGAAAGAGTAACTCCATGCACCAGCACAGGTTGAGGGCTGAGCTGACCTGCTGGAAAGCAGCTCTGCAGAGAAGGAGCTGGGGGTTATGGTGGACAACAAGCTGTGAGCCAGCAGTGTGCCTGTGTGGCCAAGAAAGCCAATGGTACCCTGGGGTGCATTAGGAAGAGCATTGCAAGCTGGTCAAGGGAAGTGATCCTGTTCCTCTACTCAGCCCTAGTGAGGCCCCCTCTGGAGTGCTGTGTCCAATTCTGGGCTCCCCAGTACAAGAGAGACATGGAGCTCCTAGAGCAGGTCCAGGGGAGGGCGAAAAAGGTGATTAAGGGACTGGAGCATCTCCTGTTCAGCCTCAAGAAGAGACAAATGAGAAGGGACCTCTCATTTACAGTATCTGTAAGTATCTGAAGGGAGGATGTCAAGAGTGTAGAGCCAGGCTCTGCTCAGTGGTGACAAGCAATAGGACAAGAGGCAATGGGGCAGGAACTGAGGCACAGGAAGTTCCAGCTGAACATGAGTAACAACTTCTTTACTGTGCAGTGACCACACTGGAACAGATTGCCCAGAGAGGTTGTGGAGTCTCCCTCACTGGAGATATTAAAGAACCATGTGGACACAATCCTGTGCCATGCGCTCCAGGATGACCCTGCTTGAGCAGGGAGGTTGGACCAGATGACCCCCTGTGGTCCCTTCCAACCTAACCCATTCTGTGAGAATCACATCTCTTTTTAAAGGCACAAATCCCAGAAAAGCGCATCAGTTACAGAATCAAGGCACTCTAAAGCAGAACACAGTGCTCATTCTGCATGCATTGGGTAAGAAGAACATCCCTTTTCCAAAGGGTAAATTACAAAAATTAGCTTAGCCATGACATCTCCTGCTGTGTCCTCACTTCCCTCAGCAGCAGGTTGATAGGTACAAAAAGCAATTAAGCCCTTCCTGCTTACAGCTCAGCCTCCCTGCTAGGAAACTTCCAACAAGATGCCAAGTGTTACCCTCTAAGTTTCCAAACTGCTCATAAGCCTTCTCAGCTTGTAAGAACAGAATTCCCAACCAGAGATAATGGCCTTCTAACTAGTAAGTTCTGAAGGGCTTGTAAAGGAATTGCCCTGTCAAAAACTTTTGCACAGCACTATGGCCCTTAGGAGTTCCTCCAACTCTGTCACTGAGGATGAGGAATGTTCCCAAAGGTCAGTTCCTAAGGGACTGCATTTCAGAACCCCTCATATCAATTGAAGTTTCCATCTGTTAACTCACCTCAGTGTTAACTCCTCAGGCAGTGAGGAGATACCCATGTCTCCACTGAAAGACCAAACTGCAATGTTTAACAAGTGTGAAGTAATTTCTCTTTCTATAAAGTGGGAAGAGAACATGCATACTGATGGATGAGAAGTTCCCAACTACCTCATTTCAGACAAAATACATCTTAGAACAGTCAGTATTAGAGATGCTAATTAAAGAACCCATCCACCTTTCCATTGCAGGCTGTTACTGGGACAAATTCTGCAGAAGGCATGGTTTGGGCAGGATCATATTACATGCTATATAACAAGCTTGCTTTTGCATGGTATTAGCAAACCACTAGCCCAAAGGAGAAGAGTCACTCAGTTAAAACAGAAAGAAGTATCAGAAGGAAACACCTGGAAGAAAGGAAGACCCTTGCTTCCCTTTCCGTAACAATGTGGTTGTAGGGGAGGGAATCGGGTATCTCAAAGGCACATCCAAAGCTTCTAGCAGTGCTGTGCAAACCCCTGTTCAAGCAGACCAGTCATAGCTGATGCTCCCCCGCTTTGTTTCTGACCTTGATGAGGATCAGCATGTCTTCTAGATCCTTGCCGTCCCACTTATCAAAGGGCTCAAGAAGCTGGAGACGCTGGCTGGTGGGGCTCACATCCACATGCTGCCCACTGCCATCCTTGGGAGGATACTGATAGGTGTCCTGGCCTGGGTCAAACTCCTTCCAAAGAAGAAAGGAAAATCATCAGCCTCAGCCATCCCCCAACGGCACATGAAAAACAAGCCAATACAGGCAACTGCACCCATTCTAGCTCTACCACCACATGCCAAGAAAGAGGTCAGTGCATGTAAGTTCCATCAGTACAAATAAAACACTGCTAGTGTCAGGTCTTCCCTCCCTCTGCCCCCAGACAGAGCAGTTACCAGCTTGGGCAGCTCATCTGCATCAGGTGCCTCTAGTTTAAACTTCTTCCCATCTGCTGCTGTCAAGTAATCTGTCTCAGGGTTAAATTTTAGAGTGCCAGCAATGGACAGGGCTGTGACAATCTGAAAGAAAAAGAAAAAAAAAGACAATTTTAAAGGCATATTCTACCTCCCATCACTTCATCTGAAAGTCCTACATCTAAGTCTCAAAGCCACCAGCCAAGCTACTAAACAAGGCACACTGGGTCTCTTCTGCAGGCACCCTGAACTATCCCACAGCCCTTCCTCTGGCTGTTTCTTACCTCTGGAGAGGTCACAAATGCGTGAGTCTCTGGATTGGCATCATTGCGACCTGTGAAATTCCGGTTGTAGGACGTAACTATTGTATTTTTCTCTCCTTTCTTGATGTCCTTCCTGTGAAAGAAGCAAACATGCTCATCAGATCCAAATGGAATATTGCTTCTAGGTGTCTCACTGCTAGATTCCCCCAGCTTCGTTTTGGCAGTAATCACTATCTTAGAAACACGAGCTGGTGCCTCTACATGTTTTCCTTCCTTAAGCACAGACCTAAAATGAATTAATGCAAACCCAAGTCAAACACTGATTCTTGCAGTAGTTTTCAGAGCCCACATTGTTCACTGTTCAGCTATCTAAACAATAATCTACTAAGCACATTGCCTTTAGCTATCCCACGGTCAGTTGCGATAAAGCAACCTAAGAATGCGCCTCCCATCCCTTCTATTGGGAATTATTCTCCCTGCCACTCCAATGACTGAAGTTGGACCAATTCACTTCTCCTGTTTTAAAAGGACCATACAAACATCAGTCCACCCTCTCACAGAGGAAAGAGGGAAAAAAAAAAAAAAAACAAACTTTCTCCCCATTCTTTGCCTTCTACAAAAAGCCTCCAGAATGTGTGACCATTCTGCACCTTTATTCACCTAAAGTCTCAATATAAATCTGTAGTCCTTCTTTTTACCTCCTCCAGTACCTTTCAGACAGCTATGGCCAGTTGGTTTTTAAACATTTAATTACCACTGTGTGGGATTTACAATCAAATCAGGCTTCAGAGAGCATTTTGGGAGCTAAAAGATACAAAGCTAATGTGAGGTCCATCTTTCATTTTACCTGTCCCACTGGCCGATGCATGGCCCGCAAGCATTGGCAAGAACCAGCCCTCCAACTTCTCGAAGGATTTTTGCCTGGGGGCAGAAAACAACTTTGTTACCTTAGAATGCCTGGAATGAGTTTCTGGGGCTGCTCTTTCAGGGGAAGAAGACACTAATAGGAAGCACCAAGCCTAGGAAAATTCCCTTCCTTGTTTCAGTTTTGAGTCACTTTTATAAATCCACGGGGTTTGACCCCAGTAAGACTGTAAGTTAACACAGGCAGAGCACAGGATGACTTGCCATGATGTTCCCATTCTCTACCTGCTTCAACTTGACCAATCCAGCTTGATGGAAATGTAGTTACAGACATTTGACTGAAGGGCAGTGTCTGGTCTGATTAGTATTATATGTAAAGATACGGTCCTCACACTATGACAGCATCTAAAATTTACTAAATAGTAAAGCTAATTAAAACAACATTTTCTGCACAGAAGAAAGGAAGGAAGTAGGTAACGGTTCCTCAACAGAAAAGTTCCTTTTAAAGCCAATATAAGTTTTGCCATAAGTTTGGTCTAAATTGGGAACCACCTTCCAACAAAAGGGCATGCTCTCTTTATATATTGGAATAAAAGTGGATTGCAGCCGTTTGTCAGCCATGGCTATCTACAGAATCCCAGGAGCATGAGGCATCCCTTGTTATGCATACTGTTATCTCCTCAGGGCCCCAGTTCCTGACAATTGCCTCAGCCTTTTTCAGTTCTAATCCTGTTCTTACATGCCCAGGTAGTAAAGATATCAGGTCAAAACACTGTCAAGATGATGGCAGGAGCCACAGGCACAGTAGCACAAGACCAGTTATTACATCAGTAATTGCACCTCCAGCAATAAGTGAAGACAAAGTTTAGGAAGTTTCCACTAGTTAACTCTGGCCTCTTGAGTACTGTCCTGAAGAATTTTACCTTTTCTGTTTGGAAGTGCAAAGAGCAGCCGTACTCACATAACCGTCCCTTTCAATGGTGGCACGGATCTGCTCTGACCCTGGTGTGATTGTGAACTTGGATTTGCACTTCAATCCATGTGCGAGCGCCTGTTTTGCCACTGCTGCAGAGCGTCCCATGTCCTCATAGCTGGAGTTGGTGCAGCTGCCAATCAAGCCTGTGGTGACAGAAACAGGGTGGTGGCTACCGCAGACCCAGTACTTGGAAGATTCTCCCTGACCTGTCTCCCAGAAGAACAAAGAAGGGACAACCAACTTTTTCTGCTGATAAGGAATCTGAAAGGCTTTCAGGTACTAATACTGCCAAGCCTCCCAGCAATATACCGTGGTCACAAGCAATCCCTTGTCCAGCTCTGGAGGTTGCAGTCAGAACACACTACCCAGTCACTAGTCTAATCTAACTAGCTTATTGTTCTACAAGACCTGAGTGTCACCTACTTGCACTTTGGTTAAGCAAATAACCTAACAGAGGTATTGTTCCACAAAGACAGAAAAAGCTTCAAATCAAGATGGCAAGAAATGGAGGAAATGATGAAAAGAAAACGTCTTTGTTATAGTATGAAGACCACATGAGGACATGTACCATCCTCACAGCTTTCTGGTACTAAGCAGCAAAGTAAGAATTCTCTTCCAGTTACAGCTGCTCTAACTGTATCCTATTTGTAACACTATCATATAATACACTTCCTACCTGGGATACAGCTTTACAATGTATTTCCTTCATTCCGTCCTCCACTCCATGAGCAACAGTTGAGAAGTCAGCCCACAAGTTACCATCCCAAAAGCAAGTACATAAATTTCCAAGCCTGCTTTTTAGGACAGCAAGTACTAACTTTATTACATCCCAAGAGTTCAACAGCCAGCTGCTGGGAGTGCTGACAATCATGCTCCTGACAAATCTCTGCAACAGGCAAATCCACGCCACAGACTTTGTTAACAAAAGCCATCTTCAATGGGTAACATTCCTGTCAATCCAGACATTCAAAAGTTTCAAAAATGGAGCAAAACCTGGTCTACTTCTTGAGATTAAAATCCCTCCTTCTATCCTGGATCTCATCCTACACACTTGGCCCATATGGTCCCTACTTTTCGCAGAAAATTCATATGGCCATGAAGAGATGACACTGCACCAAAGTCAAAGGACATACAGCAGCAGTGGAAAAACTGAATCTCAAGCTATGTGACCAACAGCTTATCCCAAGACAACAAGGTTTATGCCACAAGTATGAAGGCGGAGGAAAGAGCAAATGCTACCCACCAACTCTGATATCAACAGGCCAGCCCTCCTTTTCTGCCACAGCACCAATATCTGACACAGGGTGCGCCAGGTCTGGTGTGAAAGGTCCATTGATATGCGGTTTCAGCTTTAAGAAACAGTGACAAAATCAGAAATCACAGTAGCAAAGAATAACCCCAAAACACAGCAGCAAATCAATTCCTTTCACAGCTCTATCTGGAAGCTGTTTAACTAGAATTCTCCTACATGAATACTGGAGCATAAGCTGTCAGTGAAGCAGCCCTGAATGTATTCCACATGTTCTAGTGCAGCACCAGGGGTGTTGCATCAAACTCACAGCTTGGTCCTCATTCACACAAAGCAGAATTGTGTCACAGCATTCAAGATGGCAAGAAGAAAGGAAGCCTTACCTCACTGAGGTTGATTTCTATCACCTGGTCATACTGACAACCAGAATCTGGTATCAAGTGTTGCTTGAATTCATCTGCTAGTGCAGCTATATCTGGAATAAGAAAGAAGGAAGATCTGAAAAGTGCAGCAAATATGAGAGAGAAAAAAAAGTCTAAAACAACTAAACACACTGGGGTCCTCTGCATAATTCCCCAGCCACTTCATCTACAGACTGTCTACTTGTAGCAGATGACCTACAGGACCATGTAAGGTCAAAACTCACATCAGACAACACTGTAGGAGCATACTGCTTCCAGAATACACCTTCACATCAACCCATACTTCTACCCACTTCAATCCCCAAATCCTCTTACCAGCTCGCCCAGTCTTGCCCAAGTATTTCTTCATGCGTTCATTGTAAGGGAAGATTGACGTGGTAGCGCCGATTTCAGCCCCCATGTTACAGATTGTTGCCATTCCTAGAAAAGTGGGAGAAGAGAACACAGTGTCAAAGGAGAAAGTCCAAGGCCACCCAATTCTCCAAAAGTCATGCAAAAGACAGCAAAGCTAAGAGAGATCAGGGCATCAGCCACAGAAATATAAACCCACAGCTGAGAGGAGACTGACAGCATAATGGCTGGCTTGGCCCCCTATGTTTCTGATCAATACAGTGCCTATGACCAGACTCTTGTGGAAGGAATGAGCCAAAAGTTACACCGATATCTGCAGATACTGGAAGGGGTAACAAGGAACCCCTGTTTGCACTGAGCATCAAATAATTTACAGCAGTGAGCAGTGTCTCTGCTACCTGCAATGAGTGTCCTGTCCCTCCCTACAATCTCTTATCTTTACTGGAGGAGTCAGACATTTGTGAGAAATTTAATGGGCTGAATAAAATGCTTCCAGTGACAGAACACAATAAAAAAATCCCAAATATCTGCTGACAGCATAGGGATCAACCACCCCTTTCAAGGACACAGCAATGAAGCTGTATAAGCTCCTGTTTTACACTTAACAAACTAGAAGCAGATAGAAAATTCTTCTGATTTCACAGAAGAAAAATCCCAAATTGCTCTCAGCTTGTAAAATCAAGTATTCCAAGTTGTAGTCAAGTCATGCAAATTGAGAGAAGTCCAGATTGAAGGCTGCACTTCAAGCTAAAGGAAGATGCATTTCTTGTAATTTTGTCCTAACTAGCATATTACAGAGAACTGCAATTTTTGCTAGTTCAAATTCAGCACCCAAAATCCACAATTAGCTAGTGTAAACTGCATGTTACGAACTGCTTTCTCGTCTCAGAACCTCTGCTCTTTGTTTAGCAGCTGTCACACATACATTCCTATTAACCTGTTTCTTTTTTCTTTTCACAGCTTATTTAGGCTGAAATGAAAATGTCATTCCTTTATCGCAAACATCTCCACCCTTTAAGTATACACTGGAATACATCCACCCTTATTCTTATCCTGACACATCATCTTACAGGATTCTTCACAATTAACCATTCCATGTTCTCAGAATCACAAGATTTAACGGAGAGAGGTCACTTTTTCACTGAGAGGGAGTGCTGTCTTGTTACACCACTCTTCCAGTTTGCCATGTACAAACTGCTGGGCCAGGCTAAGGGAGAGTATTTCATACTTCTTGTTTGGTTCCCTTCCCAGCCCCTACAGATAGTTCAACACCCAGCTCCACCAACAATCCACTCAGAGATCTGTGCTGACTTACCTGTGCAGGAGATTGAATCCACACCCGGCCCATGGTATTCAATGATGGCACCCGTTCCACCCTTGACAGTGAGGATGCCAGCCACTTTCAGGATCACGTCTTTAGGAGAAGTCCAGCCTGAGAGCTTGCCAGTCAGTTTTACGCCAATAACCTGAGCACCATCAGTGAGGGGGAAAAAAATACTGACATCACTTCCTGTCAGAAAGGTAACAGGATATAGCTCTCCTGTAGAGTATATTCCTGTCACACTGCAATCGTATCTGGTGTCTTATATACACAGTGCTTGAAAATCAATGCTCCTTACACATCATATATCTCACCCCTGGCATCAAAGCTTTGTATTTCTTCTCCTACCTTTGGGCATTTGAGCTCCCAAGGGATTCCTGCCATGACATCCACAGCATCAGCTCCACCCACACCAATGCAGATTCCCCCCAAGCCACCTCCGTTGGGGGTGTGTGAATCTGTGCCAATCAGCATAACCCCAGGGTAGGAGTAATTCTCCAGAATGATCTGAAAATAAAAACGGATTGGTTGCTTGCTTGTTTCATGGCAAAGGAGGGGGAAGACAGAACAAAGACATGCACAAGAGTTTAGATCAGTCTGCATTTGCAGATTTCAGTAGCAAGAAAATAACTGAATTTGGGTTGGATTCTCTTCTGTTTCAAACTCCTTGTGGAGGATGTAATGACAGAACAAGGTCCCAAGTCTCAGTCCCAGGATACTTGTTCATCCCAGGATAATAAACAAAATTAGAAAACCATCTCCCTTTTTTCCCTTCCAGTTTAGGCTTTTGTTAAGGTGCCACCTTTGTCAGGGCTCAAGAGCCTGTTCCATAATCTCCATACCCTTAATGAACAGCTGAGCAAGTCAGTTCACTTGTCCAATGCTAGCGAGACCTTCTGTAGCCTCTGTGCTCCCACAGCAGCATAATACCAACAGGCTCTTCCAATCCATGCTGCCAGCCAAAACTTAATTACATAGAAGAACTTCTCACCAAGACACCAAGAGGCTGCCCTTCCCTTACTGCTGCTACCAGTTCCATGCAAGACTTTTCAACTATTAACAAAACCACAAAACCATTCTACCATGAAAAAAAAAGAGATTTCTGTGGTAGCAACACTGTAGAGAACTCAAGCAAATGAACTTCTCACTGCATATGTGCCACAGCAACCCTAGGGACAGCCTTTCTGGGAAGCACAGAAACTCATAGCACATGCATCACAGAACAGCTTGAACAGAACTAAGGCAGTCCTCTACCAAAAAGACCAAGGCTTTGCTTTCAGAATTTTCAGCTTTATATTCTTGTAGCCACATTAACGTACTTGTGTAAGAAAGGTCGCTCTCAAGACCTCAACTTTGGCAGAATTGTACTCAAGCTATACAACAGGACCAGTTTCCTCCAGCCAGAGAAAGTCAGCCACAAGAAGACTGGTAACCACAGCACAGAGCTATGTTGCTGTGTGACAGATGTTGCAAGTGGTTTCAGAACACAAATGACCTGAGGTGTTCCCATAACCTTTTGAAGAGTTCATCTGTTGCATCACATCAAGTTAAGGTAACCTTAGTAACTCATTTTGAAGCTAAGAAAATGTAGCAGAGAGCTTTTGACTGCACCTGGTCACAAGTTCCCTGCTGACAGGATGCTTACCAGTCATCCACTCTCCTCTCCACTGCTTTTGCTTCATGCTGCTCTTCAACTTTTGCTGCCTGAGACTCAGAGGAATAATGAAAAATGACTATTGGACCCTCAAAGCAAATCAACCACAAGCAAGTTAGGGACATCCTGACAGAGGATGGTTTTTGTTGGTTTTAAAAAAACAAAAAGCCTCATTAAATGGTAAGTTATCTTGGGACTGTCATGTTCTTTTCCAGATCCAAGTGTAATAACAAGAGAATCTTAGACTTGGAAACTGTTTTGCGTTTTATTCAAATTCACCTAGCAACTCCTTATATTGTCACCACTCTTGAGTACTTGAAGTGTGTTGCTCTGTTGTGTCCTCATATACTCTTCTGGCCAGCCCACAAGCAGTTAAGGTATTTCAAGCTCCTGTGATTCACATGGCATGCTGTTGACACTACCTAATCACACATCAGGTTTGATTTTTAAATAACCTTTAAAAAAAACCCCACTGTTGTCAAGATAACTGAGAGCAAGTAAGCAACCTTTGCTGCCTCGAGCAAAGCAAGTTGTTTCCCTAAACTGGTCAAATTCTCTCTACTTGAGCTCTCTCTCTCCACACTAAGGTAAAAGACCCGCTGCATGTTCAAAGACTGCAAACACACATACTTTACCTGGTGAATGATTCCTGACCCAGGTTTCCAGAATCCCACTCCATACTTGGCACCAGCCGTTGATAGAAAGTTGTATACCTCCTGGTTTATATCCTATTCACACAGGGAAACACAGAGCATTAGTACCACATTTTGTTCTTCCATACATCAAAAGCTCATTCAAACATGTTCCCTTCTCTGACACACCTGCCTGCAGTTTGCTTCCCACTTTTGCAACAGGTGAAGGGAGGTGCACGTAATTTTTAAAACCAAAAGGTTAAGATTAAGACTGTTTGACAGACAGTTGTAACAGGCCATTTAATTTCATCCCACTTGTAGCTTTACTAAAAGCATCTTTTTTAGTTTCTAATTCTGAACAGTACAATTTAAGGAAAACCCTGCCAATAAGGCATTTAAAAATGCTGTGCTCACTTTTCCTATTCTCAGGGGGTTTTTTTACCTGTTTCCCTCACTCATTCTAGCCCCTCCTTCCTTCTCTACCAGGTGTTCTTTTTCCTATACAGATGCTTTGGAGACATTTCAAATCCCTTAGATAAATACTGTAGCTTTATTTTTAAAGATTAAGAAATGGAACTGGAAGTTGTTCACTGCCAGAGGAGTTGGTGAGTGTCATTTGTCATTCTAGCAAGTACCCTCTTTAAGATTCACACAATGCTGCCTTTCTTGCTGCACTGTCACCATTGTTGGTGGAGGTCACACTGTGAAAATTGATTGTGAGAAAAACCATGGTTGCCAAGGAAGTATGACACTATTATATCCTAACAGTTATTAGCAGAAGAGTGCTGGAATAGATAAGCTCTAGAAGGAGAGAATTTCGTAAAGACTGTTCTCATGCAGCTAAGCTTCAGAATAAAGGGAAAAGGAGATAACTGAAGAATTGTCTCAGCACACATTTGCTGAAGTTTCCCAAGAGGCAGCAGCAGCTCTTTAAGCCTCGATTTCCACTGGGAGTTGGGTCATTCCACTCTGTTTGTGCATCCCTCCCCCAGTAAATCCAAACCACCCTCTGGCCTGCCAGCATTCATTGTGTGCCAACTGGCAGCAGCAGAAGCCAGTCAAAAGAAGGCAGGACCCTTACTTGCTCTGCTCAGAGTATACGGCAAAGAAGGGACTCAGCTCAATTCAGGACTGCAGCAAATATAATTGCACTATTGAGAATAAATGCAAGGATAGGAGAAAGGGGAAAACAGGAGGTGAATGGGAGAAAAGAAACTGTCTGATTTAGTTAAGTCTCAAACTGTTAATGGCACAACTTAGGACTGAGACAAGCAGAGCAAGACCTCCCCAAAACACTCTTGAGTGGTGCAAGTTGCTTTATTGTGGCCCACTGAAGAAAGCCAAAAGCAGATACTTCAACAGCACAAGTCTCTGAATGGACTAAAATCTTAAAATGCAGCTGACCCCTGTTTATGTTCGTAAATTCTAGTATCAACATTCAAGGTGCAATTCCTCCTGGCTCTGACAGTGGACTTAGGCTAAGTCCACTCAAAGTAGCAAGATTTCCTTGACAGATGCATTGTGGTAGGTCAGAGATAAATGTGTCCATATATTACAGAACAGAAGCTCATTTGGGAAGAAATAAGCAGTGAAACAGTTGAATAAAATTTAAAAATGGCAGTGAATCAGCAGCTGGACAAACACCACTTTGAAATTCCCAAATAAACCCCAACATCTTCCATACTTTTACACACATTTATACTACACCCATGAGCCATGAAAGCTGCACATGATTCAGTTATTGCTCTTCAGATAATCATTAGCAAATGGTTTGGGAAAGTAATTACTTGCCTCCCCCTCACAGGATACACTAGTGCAATGCTGGAACATACATTCATTAAGTTTTTCACACTGCCATATTGCAACATAGACTAATCTGACTTCCTTTTTTCCCTTTGAAATATTTTTTTTTCTGTCCTTGAGATAAATATGTTCTCTCTCCAGAACACGTGATCTGGGCTTCCATCACTAACAACTTAAGACTAGTTTCTCCCACATTCACGGTCCCTTAAACCATGGACCATGGTTTGGATGAATCTGAGCTGAAAAACTCCCAAAAATCCATTTAGTCTGTTTTTTTGCTGCATCTGACCAACAGAGCTGACCACCACAGGCAATCTGTTAGCATATCTGATTCGTGGCTGTCCTTCTGGGAAAAAAATTTAAAATAAGCTTTTCCTTCAACTGGAAGGACATTTTCAAACACACAGAAGTTAAGTCTCTGCAATAGTGACCTTGGCTCTTTGAAGATCCTTTTCACCACCTGACTGGGCCTCAATGAGGTGATCACAGTGGATGGTGGAAGGCACAGCCACTTTTGGCAGCCCGCTGCTGATGAACTGAAGCATTGCCATCTGAGCTGTGGCATCCTGCATGGCCACGCGGTCTGGCCGTAAGCGCAGATAGGTCTTGCCGCGCTCAATCTCCTGTTTTGCTGGGTCATCCAGGTGTCCATATACAATCTTCTCAGACAAGGTCAGAGGGCGGTCAAGCCTGGGGAGAATAATTTTAGTATCTGCATCTTGTGCACGTCAACATTTGCGCTTTTAAGCATGTAACAGAATGCTTCTCTATATTGCTCAGACTGCTAAGATCTATTAGTGCACAGAAACCTCCATGCTCTTCTTACAGCACTAAAATATCAACTGGCACATGGTTAAAACAACGGTTCAGTTCATGCAGTTCAAAAACATATGAATTGATTTTATGCTTTCTTTTCTAATCTGCCTATACTGTAAAAAAAACATTGCTCACTTCTTGAGTCATACTTCAGGACAGCAAATATAGAGGTGAGACAGAGGTCAGATTCAATTCACAAATACCAGATCCCACAGCAAATACAACTAAGTGGAGTTTTGTGACCTCAGACTTTTCATCCTGCAGCTGTATCAGCTGAGGAATCTATTTATGTATGTAGCAAGATCTTCTGAGAAGTAACTAAATCAACACAACAACTTGAAATGAGAGCTACCACATTTAACAAGGGACACAAAGACTGAAGGACAAGTCATACAACCACTGCCACAGTAAGTGGAGCAGGAATGACAAACTAGCAGGCACACAAGCCTCTATCAACAGATTAAGATCACTACGTTTACATATGCTACGAATTCCTAGCCCTTTGTTCCATCCATGTAACACCTACAGGAGAACACAGTGCAAAGAAGCATTAGCCTATAACAACCATTGCCCACGTGCTGCTGCCCCAGAAAGAAGCAAGGGTTAATGTGAAGACTCCTCACTGAGGGTATTAAACAAAGAGGACGGAGCCCTTTCCAGCACCTCCTCTGCACTGGCCTGGTTCTCTGCATGTTGCAGTGCTTCATCATATCCTTCAACCCTTCCCACAGTGCCCCACCACTATGACAAGACACTACAACACATGCTCCACTATATTTACAACTGCCACTGTTCAGCGCTGCTTTCCCTGGTAAACATTCCTTGTGCCAGGGCCCCACAACCTTTTTTTCTTCCTCTCCTGTCACTGCAGAGCTCAATTCGATACACTGACCCCTCCCTTCTTCCCTTCTCCTCTCTTACCTCTTACGGACAAGGTTGATGTTCTTCTCCAGCTTTTCATAATTTATGTATTCATTAGGTTCAAAGTGGCTCATGGCCACCTTGGCCCGCTGGCACAAGACAGGAGCAACATGGTAGTGTCGTACCCCACTATTCAAGGCATGCTGAAAAAAGGAGAGTATTAGCACTGGAACTCTGCAGAGTGAATTTCTGTAATATATCAATAAAAAACGTTTCTCAGTTTTTGTGACTGGGATTTTACAGACCAAGGAACAGAAAAATTGCAAAAGTTTTTAAAGGTACCCAAATACATTTCATCATACAATACTGCATATGATCTTTAACAATGCGACAGCAGGGTACCCAGAACAAGTAGCATTTACTAAATTATTCCACATTTTTATTTGTTGCACCAGATGCCTTATGCTTTCAAATGAGAAATCTGCTTTCAGGCAATGCTGAGCCAA
This sequence comes from Trochalopteron elliotii, assembly GCA_024734555.1. NCBI lineage: Eukaryota > Metazoa > Chordata > Aves > Passeriformes > Leiothrichidae > Trochalopteron > Trochalopteron elliotii. Next base: position 1,592,116 of record JANPWX010000209.1, read on the forward strand.
TTCTCAAGAAAGCACCATCCTCCTGACACATTAGAGTCATAGTGGAGAAGAACCAATGCTGTTTCTAAAGCAAACTATCCCTAGGTTTGTATTTGCTCGGGGGCATTGAGTTGACATTGAAGGACTGGCAGGTGACACAGCATGAGTCTGAGTGGTCACGCCTCTGTTCCACATACAAAGTTTCCTAGGCAGGGTGCCTCCATACTGCTACAAAACTTATTCTATTTCCACAAGGAGACTTTGGTTTACAGGTCTGGTCTACAATGTAACACCTAGCAGTAGAAGCAAGATGTGGAAAAAACACATCAGCTCCACCAGCCTGGTTGCACAGATCCAGGTGCTCTTTTCCTCACTCTCACAAAGGCATCCTCACCTTTCTTTCCTGAAAAGCCTTGCACTAATTCTACAAGTGAGTTAACTGCATGACAACTGAACTACACTGTGAGCTGAATGAATCGGCAGAAAGTGCCAGGGAAAAAAAAAGCCCAAATTTCACTTGGCAGCCTCCATAGTCAGACAGTTTCCTGGAACACAGGAGAAGGGCAGGCTGTGTTGAGGCACCTTTGCAGCACCTGACCTGAAAGAGACAGGTCAGTGCCCAGAGCTAAAGGCTCTCACGCAGCTTTGAAAACTGAGTCAGGCAGCAGCCTCCATAAAAACTTCCAAGGATTTGGCACATGTATTTCTTACATGCTTTCAAAGTCTCACTCGTCAGCATTAGAAGTCTGGAAACAGAGTGAAGAAGAGTTCAGAGTTCTTCCTCCTCCATTATTACGCCTTAATCTCAATCCCACTTTTTCTATTCATTCACTACTTCGGAGTTACAAAGTTTTGATAAGTACAGGTTAATAAATGTAGCTGTACTACAGTAAACACCCCTTTTGCATGTGTGATTGTATATATTCCTTGTTCAGAACACAATCATTGTACCTACCACTGCTTTTTTTTAACCACTGTCAAAAAAAATAGTTAATTCTTTAAACATGTTCAAGCATTCCCTGTGAATATTTTTTCCAGCTTTCTTGTTACCAGCATTGAAAAGACTGTCTGAAATAATTACAAATTGAAGAGACATCACCAATTTTTAGCCAATCTCTTGTTTTATTGTCCTTTTGATAACACTTGCTAGTATCTTTTGCAACAAAAATTTTGGGAAAGCTAGGCAAGATCACACTACTCTCAGCGCACTAGCAACAAGGGTGGAGTTTCCATTTATGCCATACTATCCTAAGCCATTATACACAGAGCTTTTGGTAGAAGCAATACAGATCTACAGCAGCTGCACACCACTGTCATGAAAGAATATCTGAAGAAAGTGAACCTGATGGTACAAAGAGGGCACTGATCCTCCATGAGTGCATGGGAAACCCAGTCATCAAATTTCACTGTGATGCACTTTAATCTTAGAACTTCCAGAACTTACCATGGGTGTAGGATTTAAGACCTTTCCTTCTTCCACCAGAAAAATAAAAAGAAAAAAAAAACCCAAACCAGAGCAACCACCCACATCAAATCAAACACTACCCAGCTTCTCATTGTTTAACATACAAACTAAGCAAAGCTGCTCTTTATCTAGTAACCTCATAACATTTATGTTTGCTTTGTTCTGGCGGGTTTTTTTAACCTCACAAGATATTCACTGTCTTGTGAAAGTTTCCAACTGCTGGAGTGGCTGGAAAAAAACCCAAGCTATTTAATCACTGTTCATGGAAAAATAATCTTTTTCCCAGGCCAGGAAATGTATTATGATTTAATCCAGTAATTTCTTCTTAATTCATCATAATGAAGAATAGATATGCAAATAGGAGTAATAGCAGAGGCTTCATAGCATCTTAGTCTTGCCTGGGACCAAAATTGATTAAAACAGAAATCTGAAGCAGGGCGCTCCAAAAAGAGGTACAACAAAACTTTTCAAACAAAATTCAGGTAAAATCTTTTCTGCTTGAACACACACATCTACGTGTCTTTTCACTTCATGAAATGTCACAAGGAAATGCAGTATTTCTTCTAATACTATGTCAGTGTTCAGCTGGTAGTCACAAAATCAGCAGTACAATGTAGTTGAATCCTGCTGACCACAGCTTCAGGCTACCACAAGCAGGAAGAGAGCGTGTTTAAGGTGAAGGATTCTGTCTGGGCCTGGAGAAGTCTGGCAAACAGAAGGTCTGTTTCTGTAATGGCCAATATGACCCAGGGAAAATAACTGCATAGACCAATCAGCTTCAGTAGACTAGAGAATTATTTTTCTCTACATAAGAATTTGAAAAGGCACCTATTTAAAAAGTGCCATCTTCATTTTACCAGGATATAAATCTAATCCCATATTTCTGCTGGGAATTAATCTGATTCAATATAGTTGTTCTCATGTTGGTACCCAGCAAGTCTAAGGCTCCACCACCACCCAGCACCAAGCATAAACTTCCTGGTTCAAAAGTCTGATCTCACAAAGAATCTACAATATATGACTCATCACAACTGTCTATTCTCCATGCCTGTCCTTCTATTGCATCCTCAGAAACAGGGTGGCAGAACTGCAAGATTAAGGAAAAGTCACAAGCCTGACAGTTCCCAGCTTCATTCCCTCTCACTCTTCTTTGAGAGGGAATGTACTAGTGCTTTGCAGGGGCTTCTGTGGTGTTTTTTTTAAATAAGTAGTGAGAAGTTCAAGGGACTTCTCTTCCCTTGAACCCAACAGCCAAGGGAAGTAGGCAGCCACCAACCTATAAATTTTCCCTTTTATCCAGGAACTGTTTATTTCCAGGATGACCAAGCAGCTGCCAAGTGACCTCCTCTCACCTGTCACTGAATCCCTTCCTCCAGTTTGAGTGTTCTTGTTCAAATTTCAGTAAAAGGAATGGCAGTATTATTACAGGGCTCCTAAGCCTATTGGTATTTTACAAGGTGAAAGCTTTCTTAAAAGACAGAAGAAAGCGAGTCTAACAAATGGGTCATTATTTCTCAAATCTCTGTAAGGAAGCTAACACTGCTCTCTACAGATCTTAAGGTAGCTATCTTGCATTTAGCTCATTACAGTGAATGTTCCAGATGCAAGGGGAGTCTGAATTCAGAAAGTAACTTGCATTTTAGCAGCCAGTAAGGCAGACGAGCCCAGTGAGCAAAAGCTCATGTTCAAAACAGTAGCAACTGCATTATGTGCACTCCTATCTGGGAAATCTGTCCTAGAAATCCCAGCTGAAACCCAAAATACCATCTTTCCTCATCTTCCCTGATCTAAGAACACTGGCCGAGTTTCCAACACTCACCATGATTCAGCCTAAAAAGAAAAAAAAAAAAGAGCAGTGTGGTATAATCAAATTGTAAACGCAGGCTCATTTTCTAGACCCACCTCCAAAGAGCAACCAAAATTACGGTTCTGAAGATCAGTTTAGCCCTGGCCAACATTTCTGCCAGATACACAAAGCTGCCCATGCATAATTTCAGTACCCACACTGCCTTCAATAAACCCGATATTTCAGGCAGTTTAGAGCTTCACAGTCTTCCCTTTCAGTCAGTCTTCAGCCAACATGGCTCAAAAAATGGAATGCTACTAAAAGCATTATCTCAGGTAGATAGAAAAGAGATCTTGACCCTTTGAGGTTATTAGAACTATATGTTAAATAGCACAGTCAGTCCATATCAGGCTAATTCCAATTTATTTCCCCCAGAGGCAAGCTTTCTCTGCAGTTCCAGTTCCAAAACAGTTCCAGGATGGGAGGCAAACAGGACCAATAGTAGCAATATGTGCCATGGTCAATGCTGGCACTATCACAGTGATTGACACAATGATGCTCATGTTCATTAATCTCTAGGCTGCTACATGGGCAAAAAAACCTGCCTCCTAAACACATCACCTAGAGGCATGGTTGATTACCATCACAGATTCAGTCCTTCACGGGGTGGGTGGAGGAAAGAAATATGCACCCTGAGCCTGATAACAGACAACAACCTCCCGGAATACTAAATTCCCCAAATCGACTGTGCCAGCACAACCTTTGTTTTGCATCATACAATATTAATTTTAGCAAATGACTGCTTGTTCTCATGCAATGTCACACCATAAAATGAGAACCAATTTATTACCCTAATAAAAGATTTGCCTTCAATTTATGACTAGTCATTTCCGTTCAAAGTACAAACTAAAAACTATTTAACAACTACAAACAAATGCACCAACCTAACTGAAATGGTGCTATTCTGTAACTTTCATTTAAATGTAAAGACCCCTATACTTTTCTAAAACATCTACCTCTAAAGTAAAACAGTAATAACAAAACTGGAATTAAGATTCACAAAAGACTTTCAGAACACTAAAAGGCAACCAAATTCTTACTTCAGTTCCCTAAGAAAGGGGAACACATTGGCCAAGGTCACAAGTGGCAAACTGAGAAGTTATACTGCTTGCCTTTATCACAGGGAAGCAAAGACTTCCTTATCCCTTAGCAGCCCTAAACAGAAAACTGCACCTGGTATTTGCCTTACAGGCTTTAAAAGATCATGAAAACTTTATTACTGAGTAGACATTAAACACAACAAAGTCTCATGGAAAGCAATCTCTGTGGCAGTATCATATTACTGGCAAAGGTGAGTTTTAGAGGTCATGACAGACAAGACTATGAGAGCCATGGCCCCGGGAAAAAAAGGCAATTTATGTGCCTGACCCGCTTGCTTCTTCAGCCTTCCTAGCTCCCATTTATACAGAGATGCTGGCATTTTTGTCACCCAGGAGCCTCTGTATTAAAAGGAGGACTTTTGAAGCTAAGCAGCCAAAAGACAGCTCACTCACACAACAAGGAGCCAGTCACCTTGTGCTGCCGCATGCCGAGAAGGGAAAGTAATACAAGACGAGGGAAAGAAAACTGCCTGCCCCGGGAGAAAGAACTTCTGTTTCACCGTTCGGGCCCACGCCCTCGGGCTCTCTGCCCTGCTAGGCCCGAGGCTTTGACAGCGACTCCAGCCCACCGCGGCGGGGTCCGGGCGGACGGAGGAGGCGGCGGCGCCAGGCCACGTCCCCGCCGCCCCATTCACCTTGCACTCACCTTGACGGCTGGCCAGGCCCGGTGGCAGGAGACGCCCTGCGCCAGGGCCCGAGCAACGGCCTCGCCGCCGCCTCCAAAGCCGCGGCCGCCCCACCATCGCCATGGAAACGGGGCGTGGAGCCGCACCGGGGACACGCTGACCTACAAGCGGAGGAGGACACGGCCCAACCCCGAGGTTGCGGGCGTGCGGCCGCCCTCCCGGCCGCCCAGTGGGCAGTGATCTTGCCCCTGCCGCAATCCCTACCGCCCATCCCCCGCCCGGTGCCTGCCCCGCCCGCCACCGCCGCTCACCCTCAGCCGAGCGGCCAGCACGCAGTACGACGCCATTTTGCTCACTGACAAAGATGGAGTCGCGGCGAGATAGCGTCACGCGGCCTCTTTGACATCTCCGGCGCGCGCGGGGGGGCGTGGCCGGCGGGTCCTGGCAGGGAGACCCAAACGACTGGGAGAGGGTCGTCGGCTGCCACGCGGGGCTCCTCTGGGCGGAGGAAGGTTAGAGATGGAGTGACTTTGGGAGAAGGGTTTATCTCGGCATCCCCTGGCGTTTTCCCGCTCGGAGGAGGTGCTGTGGCAGGCGCTGCTCTCACCCCGGCCAGGACCCGGGGGCGGTGCTGCGGTGAGGGTTCCGTGGGGCCTCAGGAGGAGCGCCGGGCGGGTATCGCCGCGCCATGGCCAAGCACCACCCGGACCTCATCTTCTGCCGCAAGCAGGCGGGCGTCGGTGAGGCCCGGGGGATGGGGGGATGAGGATGGGGGGAGTCCCTTCGCCCCTTTTCCCGCCGCGGGGCGAGCGGGAGGCGTGCGCGCGTGTGAGCCCACTACCGAGCGTTGGGCGCGCCCGCGGCCGATAGGCCCGGCGGAAGTGGGGGAGGAAGAGGGGTGGCGCGCGCCACTCGCTCGCCCCTCTCTCCTTCCCTCTTTTATTTTCATTTTATTTTCCTTTTGTTTCGATGCCCCGCCGTCCGTTACGGATACAGCAGTATTTGAGAGCATTTTTTTGGCTGCAAGACAGAAGTTATCTTCCGGGTTATCCCTGTAATAGAGATAATAGAGATATCCTTGGCGCATTAGAGTCAGAATTAGGGTCAAGGTTGAAAGATTTCCTACACAAGATTAGAAGTTGAGGTATCCCTTCCAGGCTTTTGTCACTCCTTGGAAAAGCAAATTTAACGAGCAGCTTTCTGCAAGATCCGTAAACACAAAACATTCAGCTGCACTGTCCATAGCAAGTCTCTTTTTGTGGAAAAATCATGTCCTGACAGATAACTTGTCTCTTAGGCTTCAGCTAAATCACTATTTAATCTTTGTGAATGTGGACATCTGGTTTTTGAAAGACAATATTTATGGCATTTATCCAGGCTCCTAACATCATTGTTGTGAGTGTCCCATATAAGTAACAAGCCTTCTAAGATACATTTAACTACCTTCATGTTCTAAAGTAAAGAAGGTGTTTGGGCTGCTTTAGACAAACACTTGATTTTATTTTTCCTTCCTCACTAAAACCAGTGTAAAAGCTGTGCCAAGACTAATGTACACCATTTCCTTCAGTCAGACACACTGGCTGTGTTTGAAATGGAATGATGAAATGAAGGTTTTCTTAGTGCAGAGGGGTGTCATTGTGCATTCATAGTGCATTTTTTGGTCTTGGTAAATGTCTCCAGGAGGATATATATTGTTTATCATGAGTATTTGTATTTATGCTCAAACTATTTCTGTGGTTTAACCTTCTTTTTTTTAAGGACTGGTCATTGCTGAAGATAATTATTTGACATTCAAGCTTGTAGTTACTTAGATTTTTCTCCTGCCTTAAATAATCTTTTTCTTTTTTTTTTTCCCCAGCAATTGGAAGACTCTGTGAAAAATGTAAGTATAGTGTCCATGTTTAGTTGCTTGAGAGCATGGTATTGTGGTTAGAGCATGCAGTTTGCATTCGAAGGTTGGAATGTATTTTTGCTTTAACCACAAACTTGATGTCACTCTTTGAGAAGGGAACAATTACCTTTATGTTGCAAGTGTAGCTCAAGGAATGCTTAAAAAGTTGCAAGCTCAAACAGACTCTCACACAAAGGCAGTTTTAGAGTACCTGCAGCCAACATTTCCAGTGGCTGAGGCTACAGTAAGTGCTTTGTTGGATCCTTGTAATCTGTAATACCAAAATATCATCCTGATCATTTCAAAGCAGGGGAAAAATGCATTTTTGGATTTTGGCTTCATCATACTGCAAGAAAGGTTCCCATTAGCACCTAGGAGAAGAAGAAATGGAGGGCAAACATCTAAAGTTAGAGCAAGAAAAAACCCCAAGAAATCAAATGCTTAGCTTTGAAAGGGAAGAAAGAGTATGATCTGTTTTTAGATCCTTGTGATCAGTTGTTAGATCATGTAGGGGAATGAAACAAATGAGGTGAGTAGATTGTGACTTAAAAATAGTGTAAGTAAAGTGGGAGAAAGACAGTCTGAAGCAAGAAGATCATTTTCAAGGGCACCTGACAGCGAAACTGATTTCTATTGGTAGTAGCTGAGGGCTGTCATGCCAGAGATTTTAGAGCAGGTTAGGCAAGCTGTTTGTGGGAGTCAGGATTAGATACCTTGGGAACTGGTAATGGGATATGAAACCTTTTATCCATAGGTCAGTGTTTTGGTTAAGGTCCAGCTCAGCATAAACTGCCACTGGCATCTGGTGGCTCCTTGCCTGTATGATGTGAGTACTTGAATTTCACTCAGTTCCTTGTGAGAGTGCAAGAGCAACTTGCGTGAAATGGCTGCTTATGCCAGTTTGCCCTTTCTTTGGCATTCTCACAGATGAAGGATTAAAGGGACCGTGAGTACAATCCCTTATCTCTTTGAGGATAGTAACTCGAAACTTTTGTTGATGTGGCACTGTGGGAGAAGCTTACACTGCTGCTTCTGTGTAGATAAGGACTCTAGTTCTGTCAGTCTGGCTTTTTTTCTTTTGCAAGTGAATAAGTCAGGAAAAGTTGTAGAGTAAAAGCAGTGGTACAATCTAAACAAGTCTTGGCTAATCACAAAGAAGTAATTTTACTTTTCTTCTCTTGACTGTGAATGTATGATTAAATTTAAGAAAACCCTCAAATATAACCCTCATCAAATATTGCAGACCATGGCCCTTGTTCCTCTCAAGTCTGTGTGGCGTACAAAGTTGAGCCCTGTGCATGCAAGGCACATTTCTGCAGTTCAGCTGTACTGTCTTTGAGTGTACAGGAAACTTATTTGACCAGGAAGCTTTTCCTCTCACATGGGGGTGGCAAAAAGAACATTCTGTAACCAAAGGCTGTGCTCGCAGGTGATGGCAAGTGTGTGATCTGCGATTCCTACGTGCGGCCCTGCACCCTGGTGCGCATCTGTGATGAGTGTAACTACGGCTCCTACCAGGGCCGATGCGTCATCTGTGGGGGGCCTGGAGTGTCTGATGCCTACTACTGCAAGGAGTGCACTATCCAGGAAAAAGATGTAAGTTGCCATCCCAGCTACACAGTAGCCAGGCTTACCTTTAAGGGACTTGGAGCTGCCAAAATTAGTGCTGGGACGATTGGCACTTGTTTGTGATACCTCAAACCTTTCTTCCCCTGTTGATAGGTCCCTGTTACTGCAAAGCATTTTGAGGTATTGTAACTCTCTTCATTGTAAGGATCTCTGACTGTTTTGCACAGTCACAGTTCATTTCCTCCACCCACTGTTTGTTACTGCTTCAGGTTGTTATCTTCCTACAGCTCCAGCCTAGGTTTCACCAGGGTCAGAAGTATTGCAGACACTGCAAGGCAGTGGCAGGAGCCCCTAGAAGTCCATTATGAGCCACTGATTAAAAGCACATATGGTACTGTAAGGTCTGTGGAATCAAAACCTTTGTTTTCCTTTGAATAACAAGGTAAAGTTGGTCCTTAGTGTCCAGTGGCTCCACTGGTAATTGTGTTTCTCAAGTTTGATGCTTTTTGTATAATTTCAATGGGATACAATTTATATTTTCTTATTCTTTTCTGAAATGGTCTATATTGTAGATATCTCTCTTTCTGCTAATGCTTTTTGGTGTAATGGTCCCTTTTGTCTATAGCCAGAGCTATAATCTTTTTATAATAGTGCACTGAAAGGTACAGCACATGTGAAATGAGACAGCTGTTCACCCCTTGTAAGGCTTTTGTTAATAGTCCAACACGAGTGCAGGACATGAACTGCAACAAAGCATTAGAAGGACGTTGCAGAAGAACAAGAGCATGATGCTTACAGTTCTGCTATCCCAGAGTATAGGCCTGGTAGCTGTGAGAGTGACTGTTAAAAGTTGTTTGGTGCTTTGCAAATGTAATTTCCTACACACCCTAATGACTGAAGAACATGCTGAGAGAGTGGTTCAGAGTGATTTACAGGAGTGTCCTCAGCTGAGTGAGCTGCTGCTTTAATTCTCTCCAGTGCCTGCTTTGTCTAGAGGCCTGCAGCCAAATCCAGAATAGGAGCAGGTCCTCATTTGAATTTAATCATTAGATCTAACAGAACCATAATCTTTCTCTATATCTAAATAGGGATAAAAGTGCCATGATGGTGGTTCTGCCTCCTACTTTATAAATGCTGTGAGAAAGAGTAGTTTTGTTCACTTGCCTTTGGAATGAAGATGCCTGGCTTTATAAGTCATGAGTAAAATAGGCTTGGTTTTATTTTTATCAATTCTTAGAGATTCCCAACAAGTGTTTTTCATAACCTAAGATCACCTGCATTTTATGTTTGGTTCGGGTGTGAAATAACCAGCTGTTCTGTCAGGGAGGGCTGTGGAAAACATAGAGCTAGAGGAGAATAACGGGTCTGGGGTATTTTGACACCTTGGGTGAAGGCTGCTGTGAGTGAAGAAAGTTGCTCCATAGCAGAAAAATTAGATGTTACATATTACTGCAGATGTGAAGTTGCAGATCTGAAACAGCAGATTTGACATGATTTGTTGCAGGATTGAAAAGTGCTGGCACAAGCGTAGGAAGCCCAGAAGGAGAAAAATTAAGTGTGCTGCTGCCTGTCATAATTATGATATCTGATGCTGATGTGAATAAGAAAAGCAGATGGGCAGAGCTCTGTACCTGAAGCTTTAACAGTCAAAGGTTTCAGCCACAGCACTTCCATCATCCTCAGAGAAAGACTGGAAAAGATAGTGAAGCAAAGCAAATAAAATGGATGGCAGAGGAATGCTATTGGGCACAAAGCAAAGGACCTGGTTACTCTTGGTTCATTTATTCTGGTGGAGGAAAGAATGAAGTATTGTTTCAGCCCACTTCGATCTGTGGGTAAGGGCCAGGATACCACTTTGTCACCCAGGACATCTGTGAGTTGCAAATAGTAATCTTTTCTTGGAGAAAGGAGTGTGCTCATGAGCTGTGTCCTTAGGAGGAGGTAGAAGAATTAACAGAGCCCTGCAATAAGGCTGTCAAGATTTGAACAGACTCTATGAATCGTGGGAGGCAAGGCTTGAAAGAGTCAAGTCAACCTCATATTGAGGTTCAAAATTAAATAAGGAGACAGTAGCTAGAAAAGGGTTGTGGCAGGTGTATGGGGGAGGGGTGATTTCTGTTCCCCACCTCTCCTGTTACTCCTATCATGCACATCCTCCCCACCAGACTGCATCTCTGGCATGGGAGCCAGGCAGCTTGGGTGCAGATTCTATAGCATCTGACGTCTGCCCAGGGGCTTTCTAAATCTGATGCACTCAGGCTTGTACTTCAGCCAAGGAGACGTGTTCCTCTGCCTGCTGGGCCATTCACAGTTGCTGTGGCCAGCCATAATGTTTTGCCCTAAAAATTATGCAGATGCTGGGCTCAGGTGGCCCACGGGCAAATGTTCCCAGATACACCAAGAGATGCATTTCTGATTTGGTTTTACAACCACACCTCTCAGGAGGGTCTCCCTACTCCTGTTGCTTTTCTTGTGGCTTTTTTTCTCACCATGTACTGGAATTCAGGTACAAGAACTTATCTGTGTAGCTGTTGTGAGTAGCTGACCCTACAGCCTCTGCAGTAATCAATCCAGGGTGCAAGAAATCTGAGATTCAGTTCTGCTGTTATGGCTGAGGGGTTCCTAAACACAAGAATGGTTTGGTGACATCTAGAGCAGCAAGATTCTTCTTGGCTAAGGAGGAGAAAGGTTATTCTTCTGGACCCTAGAAGTCCTGCACATCATGAGTTAGAAAGAATTCAGTCTTGAGGCACAGTGCATCCTTTTCATTAAATGGCTGATGTTATATGAGCTGTCTTCCATTTCGGCCCTGAGGGAAAGCATGTCCTACAGTAATGCTGAAAAGACTTACATCCTCTTCTCTGTTCCACTGTCTTACTGGTAACTAGCACTGGAAAGCAATTTGTCTGTACAGGTGTTTGAAATGTGTTGAGGACAGGGCAAGGAGTGTGGGAACTGAGAACCTACTACAACTATGATGTTGTTGTGTGTTTGCCCTTTTCCTAACTTGCATTTTCTTTTCTTACAGAGAGATGGTTGCCCTAAGATCGTCAACCTGGGCAGTTCTAAGACAGACCTTTTCTATGAAAGGAAAAAGTATGGCTTCAAGAAGAGGTGATCCTATTCATATGTGGCTACCTCTTACTGGGTTGGCAAGAGGGTCTTGGAACATCTCTGGACTTTACTCTTATTGAAAACTGGTGGGTTTTTTTTCTAAAGCAGTACAAATTCATTAATATACTTGGGGTTGGAGAAATAACAGACTGAGTGGGGACTGAAACCTGATTAGAATCAATGATGAGAGAGGGCAAATAAAGATTACTGTGTCTTGCCTTTGCAGAGGCTCTACTAGTAGTTTCCCAGCTCTCTATACAAAGCAGAGTGGGCAAGCACTTACACATAGAGGAGCTATGTAAAAAAGGAAAATGCTGGTTTTAGTGTGGAGAAACACCTTGAGGTTGTTCTTACTGGGCTTCCTCTCAATTTTTTGTAATTGCCCCATCCACCAGTGTTGAAGAACAGAGCACCAATCTGCTCCCCTCCTCCCTTCCTCCAGTATATTTCCATGCTGCCCTGTTTTGTAAGGAATCTGCTCATGGCTGGTACCTTTCTAGGGAGAGTACAGCTGTTTCCATGTTTCTTTGACAGATAAATCCAAGGCCATTTCTTGTAAACATTTCTGTGGGATGCATACCAATAAAGCTTTTTCTTTTGGGTTTGTTGGGTTTTTTTGTTTTTTTGGTTTTTTTTGTACAAGGATTTCTCTTTGGTTCATGCTGTGCCTAGCCTCTCTGGAGCTTTCTGGGGACATGGAGGATTAGCCCAGCTATCACTTCACAATGGGTTATCTGGTTTCTGATAGTGTCTGCTAATGGCCATGTGACCTTGCCACAAGGAGCTTCAGCGAACGGCTGTTGCTTTTGTCTGCCTGTGATCCCAGCCACTGATCATTTTGTCCCAAAGCATGAGGATCGCTGAGCTTGTAACCCTTATCCTTGCTAATACAGCTGTGGATGTTGTTTCACCATGCAAACATCCAATCCCTTTCTAAAACCTACTGAGCTATTTGACTCGCTATCCTGTTCTTGTGAATAAGTTAAAGCCTTCCCTACTGTAACAGGAAACCAACTATTTTGTTCTGGGCTATTGGCCATGTACGTGCTGGAAACCATAGGCTTCTTGTTTGTCAAATACCAGTACGGGCTAAAAGCAGTCTGTTGGCTCAGCAAAGATCTGGGAACAGGGGCCTTTGTGCAGAGGTGGAACTGAGTTTCTCATGGATGTGTACACTCCTCGGATGGTTAAATCAGAGTCCTGACTCAGTGTGCCCTGTACTCCTTCAAGCGCTTGTAGTCTGAGCAGAGCGTGTGCTACACTAACACAGTTGTCTTTGTGCAGTCTTGGGGTGCAGAGTCCCAAGACCTTTTTATATTTTGTGCCCCTTCCAGGATTTCAGCTATTCCCTTGAGGCTAGTACCAATTCCTCTAACTACTCTTTGGCTTAAATACCTCTTCTACCTGCTCCAACCATTTGGATAAAAGTGAAAAGCACACAAATTGTGATTATCCTCCCCTCAAAAGTATTTTTTCCTTGGTGCAGCTGGCTGTAGCTGTCACTGTCCCTACAGCTATCTCAGCTGCTCCTCCCTCTCCTGCCCCCAGGTATTAATTCTGTCAGGTTTCTCTTCCAAGCTTTCTCTTCCAAGTTCTGAGAGTATCAGTATGTCGTCTTTCCTGCACCGTGGTTCCCTTACACAGCTTCTGATGGATGTCATTTGCCAAGGTGTTCAGAGCAATCTAGCTCGTTGGTTACAGCAAACCTATTCTTCCAGAGCAATTCTGTGGGAATAAGCAATTGCCTCTGCAGACCAGAAAGGCCATGTCAGACCTGTTATCGGCCATTTTAAATTCTGTGTTTCTTTAAAAGCAGGCCATGACATGCAGATTTGCTGTACCTGGAACTTTATCACTTCAATCAGGATTTATCACTTACCCTCAGTCAGGCAGCCCAAATTATCTCACTAGGAATGCACAAGGTTTGTATGCTTTTTTTCTTTCCCAGAAATTTGGAAGATGACAAAGTTTTTCAGTAAAGGTGGAGGGAAATGAAGTAAGGAATTATTTTTTGTCTCAAAACCAATACACCCTGGTAAACTAATTTTAGACCACCCCTTGTTCCTAATCGTTTAGCAGGATTGGCTAGGCAGGGCTTGCTGTAGAGGTACGAGTGTCCCCATCCCTTCCCCCATCCCCAAAAACAGCTGAGCATACTCACTTTCTTGGCACTCCCAATGCCCTCACGCTGACTGATGGATATATTGGTATGTATTCTGAGAGTTAAGCTGCCATTTCTAGTTGTTCTGAGTCACTGGGCAGGTGGAGAAAGGAAGGGACAGGCTTTTTCTTCTTTGCCTTGTTTGCTCAGACAGCTCTGGGGAGCATGCCAAATGCTGCTGGTGCTCAGATCGTTCAGTGCCACTGCCTTTCTGATACTTTCAGAGCACAGATGGGACATTGCCCTGAAGCTGCTAATTCAGACAAGGGTAATGGACCTATTTGTGAAGCCCAGAAAAAACACGACCTTACTTGTTTGGTAATGGTTTCTGTGCAGCAGTAGATTATACCTAGGCAGGGCCTCTAGAAAAGTGCATTATTTTTCACCTAAATAGATTTAAAAGTACTTGTCTAGAAGGAGGAGATTGCCTTGCAGTACTGCAGACCAGAGCACATGCTAAAAGGGTGAGTTTTTCTGCAGGGGGAAAATGAGACAAGGCAGGTCCTGCTGCTGTGTGCAGACCAAGCTTTGAAAGGGCTTCATCAGTCTATGGAGTTTTATGCAGCCAGATTCAGGGGTTCCCTGGCTGCCAGTTGCAAAGTACTTGAGTGGCAACAGCAGGGAAGGCTGGGAGAGACAGGGACAGCTTTGTCAACATGGCAGCTGAACCCCCACGGTGCTGTCTTCAAATCCTAATGCATGGAGCTAAATGTGTCTTCCTGCTGTTACTGCTCTAGGTAGTGTTATTTTTTTCTTTTTTTATTAAAATGTTGCATAACAAGTAAAAAAATAATTTCAAATATTTACATTGAAGGAGAGGACATGGGACCTCTTGGCCTATTAAGAAATTTGCCTCTGTTGCCCGTACTAACAAGGCATTGCTGTGTTCTGAAATGTAGGTGTTCCCTGTTACACACCCCTTTAGACCAACTGCCAGCCACAACTACAGCTGAGCTCAGCAAATAGCTCTGTAACATACATCCAGTCCTTTGAACCATGTACACCTTGTCTTGACAAAGCCCTTGAGCCCCAAGTGTTACTTCTCTTTAAGAACAGGCAAAACGAAAAGGTAGGTGGAGGTCTGGAATCTGCCTGCGAGCTTTTCCTATGAGAGCTGCGTGGACAAAATCTCACTTTTGAAACCTTATCTCCACGGGAGCTGTTATTTTCTCATGTTTACCTCTTTCAATAGCAGGAAAGAATTTTTCATTTCCTTGGGGTTGTCACACGCATTGAATGTACAGAGGATTCAGGGTATGGCAATATTAATTATGCCCAATTATAACCTGACTTCCCTTCCTTGGCATTAAATAATCCAACCAAACAAGCTTTGTCCCACTGGCTTGGCAATTGCTCCCCTCCCCATGCACACGTGACATGGGAGCTTTGCTTTGACATAACAGCCAAATGGGTGAGAACGCAGGAGCAAATACTGTGACAGGATTCCTCTGCCTGCATGTATACAAGGGCGACACCATAATTAAAGGAGCACAGTCAAGGCACAGGTATTTTAAAGAACCCTAATATGTGACAGCCTCTTAGTAACACACTAAAACAATAATACAATTTTAGAAACGTAATTGCCTTTTTTTGCTTAATGGTGCTAAAAATAGCTCAGTTATTTTAATTTCCTGATCTCTGACAGTATGATTTTGTTTCCAGCAAAGCAAGGGAATAATTGAAAAAAAAAAAAAGCTGTTCTTTTGTAACTAAATTCCTTTTAAAATAGGAGTAATGAAAATAAGGCTGCTTATAATAGCTCTCCCCTTCTCTTTCCCCTTCCTCTGCAGAAAAAACAATTTCAAAAGTTATTGTTTTTTTCTGTAATCAGTGGGAAAATGAGCAAGGCTGATGGCTGTGGCTGGGAAGGAACAGTAATAGATTTCTTAACACACGGTGTGGGCTGGCCTCAAAAGAAATGCTCTTTCATGGGAAAGGCAGTACCTGAGTTAAGGTATTCCTGAATGAGGGAGGACAAACCAAATCCAGAAGGAGGCCGAGGACTGTTGGGGAAGTGAGGCAAGAGATGAATTTTGTATTTTGGACTTGGGAGATGGTTGCCAGGACAGCTACCCCTGCTGCAACTGTGACTGTGGTAATTCCTGGGTCACCCTCTGCTTGCGTCAGCACTGAGAAAGATGCAGGACACGTGGCTGGGGGAGCCTGGAAACACCATTCTTGGTGTCCCTTCCACTAGTTTGGAGTGTTACTTGGGTCAAAAGCTGCTTTATGTGTGGACAGCAAACAGGCTTTGCCAAGTGGTGTGTGTGGAAGGTGGTGTGACCTTGGACTGTAGCATACACGGCCTGGGGATGCCTGTAGGCATTTTCTTCATTTTTCTGGAACTAGAAATGGGTCTGCTTTGGAACAAATGGTGCGTATCTGTTTGTGGGCTGACCCCTGGGAGTGCCTTCAGCTTGCCAGTGGGCGGTGCAGGTCAGCCTTTGGCGGTGGAGGTGCCGCGATCGGCCCATAGCCGCAGGGATGGCCGTCATCGTGGCTGTCCTTCCCCAGGACAGACTTTAACCCCGAGCCCTGCCCGAACCCGCGAACGCTCCACGGTGAGGGGTGAGCACCTGGGACGGGGCAGACTGTGGCCACCCCGGTGACTACATCTCCCAGCAGCTTCCGCGCGGCGCCCAGCAAGCGCCCACCGCGCACACCCCCTTCGACTCATTGGCTGAGGCAGCGCTCTAATCCCTAATGCGCCGCCGGGCCCGGTCAGCCAATGGGAAGGCTGTTGCTAACACGCCGCAGTTATTTTTAGCAGGGCCGGCGCTCGCGTACCTTGCAGGTCTCTCGTCTCCGCCGCGGCGAGGCCGGCCCTACTCTGTTGGAAGCGGAGGGACATAGGCGTGCGGAAACAAAATAGTCTGGGAGGCGGGGAGCGCTTGCCGGGGGCGGGACCTCCGTCCCCGTTTCGGGGCTGCGGTGGTGGTCGTGCTGCTCCTGTCCTCCCGGTTTGGTCTTGCGCTGTTGTTCCCCGGGGAGATGGGCTCGCAGCGCCCCGCTTCCATCAGAGACCGGCTATGCCGAGGGGTTTGCAACGATGGAGAAAGCCGGGATTGCCCGTGGGCACGTCTCCCCGAGCTCCTCCACTGTAGCAGGGCGGCAGGCTTCGCCACGGGGCCTTCGCGGACGTGCTTGGGGTGTGGGGGGAATTGTCCCTTCGGGAGTTCCGGGGATGGCCTTGCCACTGAGCGTGACCGTACCCATGGTGCGTGGGGGCGGGGACCACGCGGGCCGGTCCTGAGCTTCCTCGCTCCGTTCGATTCCTCTCCCAATCCCCCCGTCGCCTCAGGCTAAGGCGCTTGTGGGAATCCTCAGGTCAATCCCCGCTAAGGCCGCGGCCCCCTCCCTCCTTCCCTTGAGCTCGGATCCGGGATACTCTCGGTGTCCGGGGGGGGGCAAGCAGAGGGGACTCCGCCACCCTGGCCCCCCCCGTCCATCCCGGGGCGCTGCGGTCGGCGACGGAAGGAGGAAGTAGTCCCGGTCCGCCCACAGGGGCCGCATCACGCGGGGCGGGAGCGGATCCGTGCGCCGAGAGGTTGCTAAGGGTGAAAGTTTGCCGTGAGTTGGCTCACTCGGGGCCGGGGCGCGGGCGGCTGTGGGAATAGAGCGGCGGCGTCTACACCACAGTGCCGGGCCCGCCCCGTGCCATCGGGTACAAAGGAAGGAGGAGACGGGGCAGAGCAGAGACGATACCCGTCGGCAGCGTCCTCGGCCGCCGCGATAGCCAGCAGCCGCCGGCCCTGGAGTCGAGGACGAAGTAAGTGGGGCCGGGGTGCTTCCCTCCCCCACCCCCCTTCTTGGGCCGGGACTCCTCCAGCGTGCATCCTCTTTGTGGGCTCTGTCTGAGAGCGTTCATCGTCCCCCTCCCCACCAGGTACAACGATTTACCCGTCCGTGGAGTCACTATGTAGCTATGGGTCCCCAGCGGGGATTAATGGGGCTTCAAGGGAGAAGAATGAGGGTGAAAGTCACTGGGATCGGGGACGCTTTGCAGTGCCCCACTTCACCATTTCGTTCCCTACATCTCAGTTTGAGGGGGGAGAGCGGGGGGGTGGCGGGAGCGGGCTGCGGCTCAGCCCCAGCCTTAGCA
Organism: Trochalopteron elliotii; assembly: GCA_024734555.1. Lineage (NCBI taxonomy): Eukaryota > Metazoa > Chordata > Aves > Passeriformes > Leiothrichidae > Trochalopteron > Trochalopteron elliotii. The sequence goes on from JANPWX010000209.1 coordinate 1,609,969, forward strand.
GCCCCAAAAAAGGCAGGCTGGGCCCGAGGGCGGCTGTGGGCACTCTGGGCTGCCAAGAAAGGGGGATGTCGCCGGGGTGTTCCCTTTCGTGCACGACGAGCTCCGAGGGGGAGAAGCCCGGCGATAACAAAGGCGCTGTCGGGGCTGGGCTGGGCTGCCCCCGCCCCTCCATTCCCCCACCTCCCCCGGACACCCCGATCTGTGGTGTCCCGCTGAGTGTGCGGGGCCAGGAGCTCGTCCTTGTTGGCATATCCTCATCCATCCCGCCGCTCTGTTGGGAACCTTGTTTGCCACTTCGCGTACCCCACTGGGGCGAAAGGGACAGGCAGCAAGGGCCGGGGGAGAGGGACAGAGGGATACTGGGCTTCTGGCCTCCCGGGCTCTGTCCCGCAGCCGTGGCGGGGGGGGGAAGGCAGCTGCGGGGTGGGGACGCACCCGCCCATCCCTGCCGAGAGGGAGGGAGGGAGGGGAAGGGAAGGGGAGAAGGGGGCGGCTGCCCGGTGGTCCCGGGCCGCGGGGCGTGTTCCCGGCCGTGGGCAGCATCGGGAAGGGCGGGCCTCAGCGCGCATGTGCCCTGGAAAATTTTGTGCCCTGCCCTACTGGGGGACAGGACGAGCCGGGCCGGGCGCGGGGCGCGCCGGGAGCCGCAGTCCGGGGAGAAGTAGGTCGCGGGGCGGGGAGGTGGAGCGAGGACTACAGGTTCCAGCGTGCCGTGGCCGGCCGGGTACCAGGGATGGCCGCACTACCGGCGATGTAGGGGGGACGGGGCTTGTCCCCGCGGGGCCGTTCGTCTGGCGCGGGGGAGTCTCTCCACCGCCCTTGGCGGGGTGCTGGAAAAGGCGCTCTCGTTCCAGACGGGCGTGTCCGGCTGTAGGACCGTAGGCCGCTATCTAAGTCCCGGGCGGCCAGCCCGTTCCCAGGGGCGGGCCTCCTTCGAGAGCTCGAAGGGGGGTACCCGCAAGGTCACCCACCGTGTTGTGGTAGCCAGGAGAAGAGGGAATCGTTCCCGTGTTCGCTGGTCTCTGTTGCAAGTGATGGTCTGGCCTCTCCCCTTCAGCATACCGATAAACGGGGAGTCTGAGGGGGCTCCTGCCTTCCCTCCGTAGAGTAGAGAAACGGCTCTTTGTTCCCTTCCAGCACCTCGATGTTCTGCCCATGTACAGTAAGCCTTTATTTTGAAAATGCTGGCGTTTATGGAAGACTGCTTGGAATATCTCTTAAAATTGATATTGAGTAGTTTCTTCTCTCAGAGCCATTCTGCTTCAGCTATATTTCAGTGGGTTTCAGGTTTTTAAACAATCCTTTTAAAATTATTTTATCATATTTCAGTGCAGTAGAAAGAGATTGAGGGGTTCCTACAGGAAGCGCATCTTGCCATGTCAACAACCTAAGGAGCCAGTGGGGTTTTTTTGTGCGTTCAGCAGGTATCAGTTGTATGCCTTGGCAGCTGCTGGTGTTATTAGGCTAATTAACTTACCTGTTTCATAAACAAGGTAGAGAGTATCCTCTTTTTAGGAAAACAGGAGAAAAGAAAAGAGGAGATAATGTATAATTGTACTTCCTCACTGCTTTCTGCAAAAAGTTGATGAGGAATTGGGGTCCTCAGTGTTTTGAGACACTTGTATAGCAGGTAGGATGTTAACAAATTTTGGCCACTGTTTCTTTCCTAGTCTTTTAATATCTGGTTTGTTAATACATTTTGGATCTGGATTAGAATTTATCACAAGAAAAAAGATTTACAAACTCGCTGTTCTTTTCCTGTTTAACTTGCTGGGATCTCAAGGTGTCCTCTCTTTTGAATGTCTCAAAACCAAAGAAATTAGAGAGCTCTATGTAATTCTCCCTTGAGGTAGTATAGTGTATACAAGCTCTTGTTCTGGTTTAGATGTGCTCTTTAGGGGTTTGCTTCATACTTAATTTCTGTGGAAAAGGCTCTGTCTCTGTCCCAAGACTTTTGCCTTCTGAAAATGGCTTCTTCTTAACTGTTCTTAGGAAAACTGTGGTTGCTGATTTATCTGGTGTTCATTAGTTCTTACTTGGACTTGGTCGGGTTGCAGTGACCTACCAAAGCTTGTTACATTACAGTAATTCTTTAAAGCAAGTTTTAAAGGCAGGACTTCTTTTTCACTCCCTCGTTCCTGCGTGTTTTTATGTTGCTGAGTCAGCTCCAAAGGGGGTTCCTTCCAGAACTGGCCTCTTGGCAGATCTGAGGTGTGAGATCTGTTTCTGGTTACCATCTTCCTAAGGCTAAACCTCTGTGAACATAGTGTAGTACAGAAAAAGCATAGAATCTGCATCCGTTTTTTGCAGTAAAGCTTCAAAATATTTGAGGGCTTTTTGAAAATTATTTGATCCATCCTGTCCACTAAACTAGACTAAGCAAACGAGTCTGGTCAGTTTTTAATTCCTTCTGACCTAGGCCAGCATGGATACCTGGTTGTACTGCTGGGATTTTACAGGGGAATGCTGACTACGTATGTTTGTACTCTATCCCCACCCCCAAATAATTGTCACACATCATAAACATTGGCTTGAGTGCTGTGCGAGAATATCCCTAAAGCCCATTTTAGGAAAATGGTTGAACACAGTGTGTCTCTTTGAGCAAGGTGAGGGCAGCTGGAGACAGATTGGTCTCTGACTAAGCTGCCAATTAAAAACTGGATATTCTTTTTTCCCCTGGAGAGGTGTGGAGGCTACTGGAAGTGTAGTTCCTCTTAAAATATCTGTGGTCATCTTCTTTAGATGAGTGACAGAGTGTAGTGCTAACTTACCTAGTTTGAGGTTTTTTTGTACCCAGACAAACATTTTTTGCAAATCTGTGTATTATGGGCGAGTTGAGTGTTGTGGTTTTGCATGTGGTTGTGCTTTTGTGGGTTCTCTCCATTTCGGAGACTTCCTCACAAGGCAGAGAGAGAGAGAGGAGGAAGGATTGCTTCAATCTTTGGGAAGCAATTTCAGTTTTTATTAAGTAGGTGCCTGATCCTGGCAGAGCTCATCTTCCCTCTGTGCAAGAGATAAGCGATATGAACTGTATTGGACAGGCTGTTGGCATGTGTGTATTTTGTGATTCTATGCACATTTAATGTCCCCCCTCCTCCGTCAGCAGACTTAAACTGAGGTTTTATGCTTGTAGCTAGGCAGAGTCTCAGCTGGGTACACTTGATAAGATACATGCTTGTCAGTCAAGGGAATAGTAAACATGGGCTGGCAGCTGGTGCCCCAGCACCCTCCCTTCGCTCCTTGTCCCTTCTGTGCTTGTGCCAGCAGCGTGTGGCACTCAGCACAACTATGTGACCTCCCAGAGGAGAGGCTGGCCCTGCTGTCCTGTGCATGAGCAGGTCTCTGCACAAAGCTGCTGAGTGAGTCACAAGGCTGTTCAGATGCTGCACTTGGGCTCTGGAGAGGCTGGTGCAGGTGGGCCATGCTGGAAGCAGCCAAGTGCCAGGGCAGGAGAGGTGTGTTAGATGTGCCGACAGAGCTCTGCCAGAGCAGACAGTGGCCTGCTGAGTTACAGCAGCAGTGCTTGGCAGCGAGGTGAGTGTGATGTACGTCCTTGTGTGTGGGTAGTGGCTACACCCTTATTTCTTCTGAAAGAGGAGCAGGGAGAGTTCTCCCTATCAGCATCCTTCTGTTTTGAGGACCAGTAGATTTGTGGTGACTGTCCTAGAGAGCATTACTTTTTGTTAGTATTTGTGTAAACTGCTCATTCTGCTTTGTTCATGAAAAGGCACAGTTGTTTATCTCAACAGGTGAAGAATTGTTGTTTTCTCTAGTCTTCATCCATCCTTTTCTGTCTTTCCCTAGGTCTCTTTGGAGTCAAAACTTGTCTATGTTCCTGTCATTTTGTCACTTTTAATACACTGCCCTGACTTGCTTGCTGGGAAGAGAGTATGCATCTGGAGATCAAAGTTGCTCTTAACTTCATCATCTCATACCTGTACAACAAGCTTCCTCGAAGGCGGGCAGACCTGTTTGGTGAGGAGCTAGAGCGCCTGCTGAAGAAGAAGTATGAGGGTCATTGGTATCCAGAGAAACCTCTGAAGGGATCTGGCTATCGCTGTGTTCATATAGGGGAGACGGTGGATCCGGTGGTGGAGCTGGCGGCCAAGCGGAGCGGGCTGGCTGTGGAGGATGTGCGTGCCAATGTGCCAGAAGAACTGAGTGTCTGGATTGATCCTTTTGAGGTTTCCTACCAGATTGGTGAGAAGGGCTCTGTTAAGGTTCTCTATCTGGATGACAGTGAGGGCTGCAGTGCCACAGAGCTGGACAAAGAAATCAAGAGCAGCTTCAACCCCGATGCCCAGGTATTTGTCCCTATTGGCAGCCAGGACAACTCACTGTCCAACTCTCCATCCCCCTCCTTTGGCCAGTCACCCAGTCCCACCTTCATCCCTCGCTCTGCGCAGCCCATCACTTTCACCACTGCCACCTTTGCTGCCACCAAGTTTGGCTCAACCAAGATGAAGAAGGGTGGAGGAGCTGGAGGAGGGGGTAGTGGAGCAGGGGCTGTGCAGCAGCCAAGAATGGTCAGGTCTCCCACCACCAACCTGCTGAAGCACAAGGGCCTCTCCCTGTCTATGCACTCTCTGAACTTCGTCGGGAGTGCTGGAAGCCAAGCCGCACAGTCACAGCTCTCCCCTAATGCCAAGGAGTTCGTTTACAGTGGCGCCTCACCAGGAGCCAGCAGTCTCTTCTTTGATGGTGTTGCCAGTGAGAGCCAGGCCAGCAGCATCCCACCAGCATCGCAGTTCAACGCCAGCACAGGTGGTACCTTTGATATGGCTCAGGTCTTCAGTGGCAGCACCAATAGCCTCTTTTTGGAGAAGTCTCCCTTTGTGGAAGGACTCAGCTACAACCTGAATGCCATGCAGTATCCTAGCCAGTCGTTCCAGCCTGTTGTCCTGGCCAACTGAATATAAAGGAAGGAGAGTATATTGGGGCAGGGTGGGAGGGGGGAAAAAAGAAAAAAAACAAGAGGGAGAGAAAAGAAAAATAGAAATATACAGAAAATATTAAAACCTTACAAATACAGGTTCTTGGGAAAAGAGAGAGCTCAGTGTTGTTGCGCTGTGCTGGTAGCACTCCTGAAGCACTGAATTGTTTTTTAACTCAGTACTTGTGCTTTTTTCCTACTCACTTTTTTACTCCTTAAAATGGGTCTTGGGCTTTTTTTTTGGTTTGTCTTCTCCCTTCTCCCACCCCAGCCCAGGACTGGTGCAACAGTAGGTCACAATGCTCCTGATTGCCTGCACTGCTCCCTGCCCCACGCTGGACACAGGATCCTTCCACCTGGGTGTAGGGATGTCATCTTCATACCACTGTGCTGGAGAAGGGACAAGAAGAGTTAGTGTTGGTGGGGACACACACACTTTTGTTGCGTGCTAGCCACAATGGGTGGGTGAGCTTGCTTTTTCTGTTACAGCTCTGCATGTAGTTGGAGAACATCCCCTGTGCCCACAGGTGCAGACCATTGTGCTATTGTGGCTCCAGCCCAAGCTGGCATCAGCTGTTCTGTCTGTGTGCTGAAAAGCACTGATTCTTGTCCTTGACCATCTCCCAGCACATCACAGTCAGGGCAGAGCATTACTGTGAAATGGCTTTTTCCTGCTCCCTTCCTCATCTGCACTTCTAGCTGTGGCTAGAGGGGAACAGTGCTTTGAGCTTAGTGGCTCTGGTTATTGGACATTATTGTACCTGAGCAAGAGGGCCTTTTTACTCTCTCTCAGGGCTGCCCAGTCAGTCTACATGACAGCCTCTGTGACGTAGAAACCCCACCTGCCATTCTTTGTGGCTTGGGGGAAGTGGCATTGAACCAACTGGACCCCACTTGGATCCTACCCCCACTTCCCAGATACTCTCCCCAGCAACAGGGGCCAGCATCCACTTGGGGTGGCCTCTGAGGTCAGAGTTCTCATTGTCTGCTGTGAATTCATCTTGTCTCAGAGAGGAAATTCCTTCCTTTTTAGTTAGTGAGGCAGTGCAATTTTTCAGGAAGATAGGGTGATGTTGAAGCTGCTGTCTTGAGTGGTAGCATAAGACTTTATGCTTTCAGCCAGGTACGCACCTGACTAAATCCCTTCCCTTGCCTTTCTGGAGTAGCATGGGGAGGTGGCTGATCCAGTGAGAAAAGGAAGCACGTATCATAAATTCCTCATTCCAGCCAGATTGCATTGGCATGGACAGCAGCAAGCTTAGAGCAGAGCTGGGATGGGCTCTCTAAAAGCAAGTAGTCATCTCAGTCTGTGAATGTATGGTTCCTCTTCACAGCAGGGATGAGATCTGGGACTCTGCAGCTTTCTCCAGGATGATGTGCTGCAGTCAGGCAGTAGTGGCTGTTCAGCTTGATCCCATCTATGTTGAGGACTCCAAAAACCACTTTCACAGAAACCCAGAGGGCTGCTTCATGCCCAGGAGCGGTGGAGGCTTTTTAGGTGGAAAGGGAGGTCTCCTTGGAGGCTGCTGTGTGAGCATGGAAGTGTGCAGAAAGGACAGAGATGGAGATGATGAAACTCCAGTTTTTCAAGTTCTCAGTTTAAATGAAAAATAAGCTTTTGCTGCTTCCCAAACTTGAAGTTTGATTTTCTTTTAATGATGTTTCTTGGAGCACAGTCTGAAATCCACTCTTCCTGCACTTGTGGAACCAGTGTGCTCTTTCAAGAAATCTGTTTCAGGTGAGAGGAGCTTGACTGTGTGCTTTTACTGCTCCCTTCCCTGAGGTGGAGGCACTCCAGCCCATTTTGTAGTTGTGTTGCTAGTGAGAATTTGCGGAAGGCTGTCCCAGGGAGACTGCCTCTGCCCAGAGCTCTCCAATGAGAGTTTCCAGTAGACCCTTCCCCCTGATGGGTAATGGGGCACATGATACTGACCTTGTGCCCAGCATAGGTTCCCAAACAGGCTGCTTGCTCTTGAGCTATGACTGATGCACCAGGTGGGTGAGGAGAGCAGAGCCCAGCCAGTTTCCCCAAAGCTGATGCCCACAGCCTCAACCCTGCAGGTTTCCAGACTAGGACAAGTTGATGAGGAACGGCTCAGCTGTTTTATTTCCCTTTTTTTTTTTTTTTCCTTTGAACCCACTGCTTTTAATGGATGCTACCACTGCTATGGAGTCCTTTTCTGCAACAGGGTGCTGCTGGATGCCACCACACATGCTGCACTGGACTCTGAGGGGTGCTCAGCCCCTGATAGCAGGATCTGGTCCAGTTGCCCCCCACTGTCCCCACATCTGGCAAAGCTACCTGCGAGCTGCTGCCATGGGACAGTGTGCTCTCCTCCAGCACAGGGAGGGAAGAAGTGGGGATGTCCCCTGTCCACCTGCTTATGTGAGTGAAGCTTTGCTGCTGCTTAGCCCTGCTACATGTATTATATCTGCTTTAAAAATAGTGGTGTGAGTGGAAGGAAGAAAAGTAGAGGGACCAACCTCTTTGCATATTACAAGGAAAAAAGTGTGCTTCAGAAATGTTCCTCCAGCATCAGGCAGCAATGGAAACTAATGGCCTTTTCAAGTCTTTTCTAGTCTTGGATGTAGGTGTTCAGCTTCAATTTTATTTTTTAAAAACCTGCACTAATTTACCTGGTTTCTTAGGAAGAGAAGAGAGTTTTTTTGGTGGTGGTGGTGGTTTTTTGTGGGTTTTTTTGTTTGTTTGTTTGTTTTGTTTGTTTTTGGGGTTTTTTAACTTTTATTTTTATGGGTTTATGTTCTTTTTGTTGATGTCTGTTTGTATTGAATAATTTGCTACATTTGTAAAATGTAAGAGGTATATATAATATATGTATATTTCTAACGTAAAAAAATGTAATTTTTTTCTTTTCAAGATTTTTTCTTAAAAAGAGGAGAGAAAACATATTTTTTCAGGAAAAAAACTTTAAAAAAAAAAAGAAGTGGTGAAGATTCCTTTCTCCCCACTCAGCCTCCCTTTCCTCCCACCCCTCTCCAAGGAGTGAATCAACAGTTGCGTTGTGGGAGAGGAGTGAAAGAGGACAGAAGAGTGCATGTCTCTGAGTGGAGGGTTTCTGCGTGAGCTCTGCTTGGGGCTTTTTTGGAGATGGGAACTACTGAGAGGGCGAACCAGGGGGTTGCTGTCTTCTTTTTTTTTTTTCCTTTTATTTTTTTTTCTTTAGCAAAGGAGGAATACAATCAGAGTTTTGTATTCAGAATGTTGTGCAATATTTTGGAACGGGATATTGGTGTGTCTAGATTTAGTTAAAAACAAAAAAAAACCACAAAAAGGTTGATCAAATCTGTACAGTTTCTATTGTTCCAGATTTTTTAAGTTTGTATTAAAAGCATGATATAATAACCGTTTGTTGTGTGCTGTGTGCTCAGTGTAGCAAGAACACCTCGTGCTTGGTTTTGGGTAAGGAGGGACACAGCTGCCTTTGGATGAACTGGTGCTCAGTGTCAACCTTGCAGGCAAGGTCCTGGTTTCACAGCATTAGGAATAGTTCATTGATGGCCAGGATTGTGCATCATGGCCAGGACAGCCGTCTCAGTGACCTCTTCTGCTGCCAAGAATAGCAGTACATAGGTAAAAGTGGCGATGTGCTTGGCCATCCCTGGTTCTGTGATTCAGCTCCCTGGAGCAGGGGGAGGAGAGCTGGCTCTCCTCCCTGGGGGAGAGGAGGGAGCCTTTGGTGTGTGGTCCTTTGGGAGCCTTCAGTCAAGCAGCAGAGTTCCTAAAATACCCAAATTCTATGGCAGCTCAACAGGATGATCACCTATGAGGCCGGGTTAGGAGCCCTCTGATGTCACTACTTGGGGTAGATAAAGTTCCCTATGGCAGTGCTTCCTGCAGAGAGGTGCTGATTTGGGGTTTATTTCTTTCCCCTCTGCACAAACTAGTTTATGTTTATCCTGAGGTGGCTGGGGTACTTGCTAAGCAAAGAGAGCATTAAAGTACATGTGCAGGCTCTTTGCTCCCTGCTGTGCACGTTCATCCGAGGTGACATCCCATAGTGCGGTGGGCTTGAGGCTGGATTTGAGAACACGCAGCAATGATAGCGGTCTGGCTTTGTTTCTCTTTCCTTGTAAACTCTCACTGCTCAGTTTCAAACAGAATTACTGTTCAAGAGAGCATCTCCCTTTTAGCAAAAGGAGATGAGATGGCTGAGGAAAGTGCTGAAATGCCTGTCATGCCCCCTGTGTGCTGTTGACTTGTGATGCAGCTTCCCCGGTCCCACCACACTCCTGCTGCCTCCTGCTTGAGGCGTGCCTCAAGTTCCCCATGCTGCCTCCTTAAAAAGCTGTTGAAGGGAGCTGCTTTGAATGTCCTTGAGGAAACCAAACAAGGAAATGGAGCTAATTCCCACTAGCATCCTTACCCATGCCCCCTCAGACCCTCCAGCTGAAATTTCTTCCTGGGAGAGCTTGCTGTGCCCTTGGTTTTGCGAGCCCCAGGAGCAGGACTGCTGCTCCTGCCTACTGTGTGCCATGTGACTGTCACGCTCCAATAGACAACAAAACTATTTTCCCCCTTTGTGTCTCAAACCCCTTGTAATCATTTATCTAAAGCGCCCGTAAAATGCTTGCCCTTAGACATTTTTTGGAAATGGAAAATCGAGGGTGACTACGTGCCTTCCTGAACTTTGCCCTGCATTTGCTTAGCTGTGATGCAGGGAGGCATGGAGCCTTTCCCTTTTTGGGCGCAGATAGCTGCACTGCCTGGGCAGGGATTAGGGAAGAGGTTTAGTATAGCTTTGTTCCTCCCGAGGTATTTGTCACTGTGCTGTCTCAGGGAGCAGGGAGAGTGTAGGGAGCTGAACCGCACTTAGCGCAGAGTGCAGGGAGAAGCTCTGCCTTCCATCGGCCTACAGAGGGGAGCTGCTGGAGCCCTGTGTTGGGCCAGTGTGGAGTAGTGCCTGGGTGTGGGAGCATCTGCTGGATGTGACCGAGTCGGTACCAGAGCAGCTTGCTCCAGTAAGGCATAGCAACAAGATGGGACTTGCCTCCTGAAACCTCGGAAGTGAGGGGCGTGGGGGTGTTGTTTAGACACTCGTCATAGGGGACTCCATTATTAAGAAGGAAACTTGCAACTTGAGTCAGGGAGAAGGTGGGCTCCCGCCTGAAAGGAGGAGATGGCTTGGGTAGAAAATGCCACACCTCAACCTTGGGCTTTTCAGTCTGTGACAGCAGCAGCAGCAGTGTCTGACTCGAACTGGGCTCTGGGGAGTAGGGAGGGGCTGGTGCCCGGAGGAAAGCTATGCGAGCATGAAAAGTCATTCTCTGGACTGTGTTTAAAATATAGGTCTGGCAAAGTAGCCCAAGTTTAATTCAACAGGAGGGGATCTCCTGCTACCCCAGAGCTTCCTGGAGACTTGGGATTATTGAGATTGAATAACGCATGGCATGGGCACTGCCAACAGCGGCTGCCTCCCTGTGTCCCAGCACTTGCCGACATGCCAGGACTGAGAGGTGGAAAAACACCATTAGTGGGAGAGTCAGGACCTGCTGAGTCCTTGGCATCCCTGAGGAGTTTTCCTGCCAATGCCACCTGCTCCATGCTCACATGGCTGCAGCTGCAGCACTGCCCATGGGCCCAGCGGGTGTGAGGGGCAAGTTTGACGCTATGGTTGCAAACAGCCAGACAGGTCTTTCCACCCCACATGTGTCCTCTGCCAGAGTCCAGGCATCAGCCCAGCTGCAGGGTGTGGCCAAGGTTAGCCACCTCCAAAACCTTGTGCTTTTTCCTTTGATTTTTGTGGTGGGACTCCAAACAGAGCTGGGAGCATGTTCACCCCCAGCCTTGCAGAACTGTTCTTCCAGTGTCTCCCCACTGCTGCCTGTGTTGTCACCTCCAAAAACTGGATATTTTTATAAAGCTGATGAAGAATGACCTTCCATCCCTAAGACATTCCAGTGAAGGATAAGCCACACCTGGCACACATGCTGCTTTTGAGTTGTACTAGTCAGTGAAGGGCACATTTTTTGTGTGGCCATTGCCAGTGGCAAAAGTGACTCCAGCATGGTATGTATGTATGTCAGGAAGGAATGTGTTCTTTTTTCTTCCCTAAGAAGCCCTCAGAAGGCACAGGAGCAAAGTAGGAAAAGAGGGACAGGATTTAATTTTACCTCTTTGCCTTGAGGAGGGCAGGGAAGGGTACAGTGTGAAAGTGTGGGGGGAGCTTTCTCCCCACCAAATGCCTAGAAGGCAAGAGTAGTCCCCATGTTATTCTGCAGCTGCTGAGTCCTAGCTGGGGGGGAGGCATTTGTGCTTATTTTTTTGGCCTCACACTGCTGGCACAGTGTGACTGCTGAAGGAAGCAGATCCTCAGGAGGGACTGTGTCCCTCACGCTTGTCAGGGTGTTTCCACCAAAGACAAAGTTTTCCTTCAAATGAATCAGCCAGTAACTGCTTGCAGAAGGTGCAGCTGGGGCTTTCATCAGACAAGAATGAACCTGAAATGACCCACACAAGGTGATGCATAGGGAGTTCAATGGGCGATGTTACTGCAGCAGGAAATGCTTCTTTCACAGGCCTCGGTTACAGAGCTTACCAAATTCACACAAGGGCCAAGTCCAGCTTCCCTCAGCAACAGGTGTTCTTGCATTTCCTGATCTTCTTGTGATTAGGTTCACTGTCAACATGTGCTGCTCTGGGCTCCCTCAGAGCATGAGTGGCATCACAGCAGGTCTCAGGCACCTTTCCAAAATCTACCAAGGTCATCCTCTGTCCCTGCCTGTGCCCAGCATTGCTGCTGAGCTGCAGCCAGGAGGAAGTTCTGGATGTCTCCCACAACATCCAAAGTGGCAGCACGCGCACAGTGTGCTGGGCAAGTGAAGGGCACACAGAAAAATCGGGGGGAATCACAGAGACCTAATCTGCCAGGGGAGAACTGAGGTTGGCATCCTTGTGGAGACAGACTGGCAGCACAATGGAGAACATGGAGAAGAGAGCAGCAGTGGTGTCTGGAGGACCACAAACATGAGCCAAGGAAGGACTGAGGAGCAGAGGGAAGGAGGACAGCACCCCAGGGACATCTGAGGTGTTTACATACAGGTCCTGATATCATGGGGAGGCGAGGGAGGCAGGAACTCTCCTTTTCCCATCCCTACCTGGTGAAAAGGTGCATGTTCCCAGTGACCCAACACAGGCAGCAGCTGCGTGGGCCTCCTTCCTTGCAAGCACAGCCAAGCAGAGCCTCCCCATCCCCACCTGGCTCCCTGCTTGTCGAACACTCATACATGATCCTCCTCCAACTCTCAATCTGGGCTGGTCCTGGCATGGTGTTTCCTCTCTGGGGACCTGGCCAGATCTCATAGGAGGGCCATGAGTCACAGTGCTGTCATTGCCTCCAGTACAGATGTGGAGATGCCAAGGCTTGGGGAGAGGCCATGGCTTCACTGCAGTCACAGGGAGTACAAGCAGTGTCACTGGGAGCTGCTCTGAATGGGAAAGGAGGTGATGCAAAGGGATGGGACAGAGACATGCTGGGGAAAGGCAGCTTATCTCCTGTACCCATGCCGCTGCCAGCTGCCACACTGCTGCCAGCCATCACTGAGGAAGGGAAAGGGCATGTCAAACCCAGACAAAATAGGATCTAACAAAACAAGACCAAAGATCTTGCAGAGCCAAAGGTGATCTGTACTGCTGAGGAGAGCAGATGTTGCTGCAGCAGGAAATGCTTATTTCATGGGCCTCAGTTGCAGAGCTCAGCAAATTCACGCACGGGCCAAATCCAGCTTCCCTCAGCAACAGGCATTCTTGCATCTCCTGATCTTCTTGCAATTGGGTTCAGTGTCAACACGTGCTGCTCTGGGCTCCCTCAGAGCATGAGTGACATCATAGCAGGTCTCAGACAGTGTAAGCTGCCACTGTTGGGCAAGGCACTGGATGCTATAACCCACCCTCTAAATGCTAACACATCACCACAGGGAACCACAAATTGCTGGGTTTTAGAAACATAAACAAAGAAAATTTCTTATGGTCTGGATTATAAATCACACCACAGATCAAGTGTATAAAACTGTGCAAGAGAGACATCACTTGGTTCTTCAAATGAGAGACTTGACCATTGAGAGTAACCAGTCAAAGCCAGCTAAAAAAGATTAATTTATTTTGATAAGGCTTTATTTTTTATCTTGGAATTATCGTCTTTTCCAAAGACAATAATGCTTTCGAGAAATCTGATTTTTTTCATGGAGATACTTGTTACGGAAATTTTTTGACCAGTCATGGAACTTAAGTAGAAACTGTCCCAAACTCAACTATTACAAAGGTGACTGGGGGCTACAAGAGCTCCGTCACCAGCAGAGAATAATACAGCATGTAACCAGCAGGTACTCCATCAGTCATATGAGGCCAGTATTTATTGCAGGAGAAATCCACTGACCACATCTTTATGTGAGCACACGGACAACATCACAGCTGAAAAGATTTTGCTACTTTATATTTTTAAAGAAACAACTCCAGGCTTCCCAGCATGCACCTTAAAACTCTCTGAAAGGACTGGAGTCCATCCAAACTTGACTCCAGTGTTTTATATTATGGGGTGCCTTAGACTGACTGAACTGTTGACTCTTCTGAGTGCACAGAGTAACTGCTAAGACCTGTGGGTTTTCCAGCAGCACCTGATTGATGTCTACCTGTGATGGAGCTTTCCTGGAAAGTGGAATGAACTGGTTGAATGAGGCATTTGAAGGCCAAAATAGAAGTCTTCAAAGCTTAACTAGGAAGTGGAGGTCTGTGTTAGTAACTATGTCCTGACCCTTGCCCTGCCTGTCCAAGAGAGCTTCCTAGTCCAGAACCAGTTGGAGCTGGTTATCTTCCTTTAACATACCTGGAATGTGCTACAAAATTGCACAAGTACCTTCTCCGGAGCTGCTCTGCCCACATAGGGCTGCAAGAGCTGGTGGGGGTGGGCCCCACCAGGAAGCCACAAAAGCCAGACCACAGCACTACAACTGGAGGAAGACTATGTCACCTCAGTGGTGTGACAAGGCTTCCCACAAATGGCTGGATGTGGCTTTTGGCCTTTTGAGAGGTGAAAAGGCAAAGGGAAGGGGTGTCACTGTGTTTGCCTGGTTGACAAAACCCAGTGATTTTATCCAGTGATGCTTGTTAACCTTGACACAATTGGTTACAGGGAGCTGGCTCTGGTGTCACAAACCCCCTGTCCTGGTTTAGGGCAAATTTGGGAGGAAATCTCTGAATGGGGTTCCTCTGAAAAGCAAATCCAAACAGTCCCTCCCCCCAGCCGGTCCGGGGAAATAACTCCCCAGAGAAGAGTGGAAAAAAAGCCTTATTTATTTAACAAACAAAATGCCCACAAGCATAAAGAATGAATAATAATAATAACAATAATAATAATATGAAACAATAAAACCTCTCGCTGCTCCGGAGAGAGATGGCAAAACTGAGAGTCTGTGCCAGGAGTCTGTTTATCAGTCCCTTCAGTGCTGAAAAATGCCGAGCCCCGGCCCGGTGGGCCACGGGTGCAAGATCCCGGTGCTCCTCTGGGTTTTTCAGTCCAGAGCAGATTTAAACAGTCCCAAAGAAAAATAAAATAATAATAATAATAAAACAGTCCAGGAAAGCTTCTTTGCCTCAGCTAGCTAGACTAACAAAAGGAGAAAAAAAACCTCTCTCTGGCTGCCCTCCGTGCATCCGACGAAGGAAAAAAAAAGAAACCACACAGTCCCAAGGACGAGAGCAGATTCCGAGGAGTGAGTTTGTTTCTCAAAACAAACTGCGCGCTTCTTCTTTCCCTGCTCACTCTCAGAACCAGTCTTAAAGGTACAGAACACAGAACAGACGATTTGGGGATACATAGTCACCCTAGGACACCCCCCAACAAACCCTTCCCAAGTATTTTTCTGTGATACAACTCTGTTGAGGAAGGTACAACTAGCAAGCCCCGCCCCCCCTCCCCCCTTTATTTCACTGTCTTTAATGTTATCCTCTCTCCCTGCAAGGTCTGCAGACAGAAAGGGGCCTCCACTGCAGGCTGGGCTACTTCCCTGCTAGCCAAACGCGCAGAGAGCTTTTCCTTTGCTCCCATGCCTGGTGAGGCTGCTCTCTTCACCTGCAAATACTGGCGGGGGTGGTGGTAATTGTTTCTCCTAGAGGTAATTGGCACTTGGCAGGATCTTACTCATCTTGGTGGTGACAGGGGCTGGCATTCTAGGCTCTTCTACCTGCAAAGCAGGCTGCAGGGCTGTGGCTCTCCACCTTGCAAACGCAAAGCTTCTTAACCAGAGGTGCAGTTGTCTTAATGCCTGCCTCGAACCTGCCCTGCCAAGGTGTTCACTCGTGCTGGATGAATGCTGGCCTCTTCACACCTTGCCAAGCAAAGTAGGTCTGACCTCAGGGAGTTAAATACTCAAATTGGCCTACAGTTGAGTGTGTCTGCTCTGCTTTGTGGATATGTTCAGCAGACGGAGTAGAAAGGAAGGTGAAAAGATGCAACTGTACTCCTGTAATGTTTGCTGTTACATGCACATGCTGTCAAAAGCTATAGGAAGACCCCAAGGGTATGGAAAGGCTTCCCAGCCCTCTGGATATAACACCAGCTAATGCCACTGTGGATGCTACATTCCCCAGGTAGGAGCTCATCCACCTGGGGAACTTGGGAAACATCTTCCTCCGAAGCCCTAGCCTTCTCCTCTCCCTCACCTCTCTATCTTCCTTGCTCCAAGGGACTGTTTTCCCTAAATGCTGTGGCCTGATCCTAGGAGCAAACAGCAGCCAGCAATAGGGTGTAAGGGAGAGTTCTGCCATCAGTGAGCAGCTATCTCTCCCTTTGCCTCCTGCAGTACCTACTCCCCCTTGTGCCATTCACCTGCAAGCAGCTGATTCCCTTTTTTGCCCCTCTACATCTCTTCCTGGTGTTCTCCACTTCCCATACATGCCTTGCCTGTCTGGCAACAGCTACCCTCCATGCAGTGAAACAGCGTTTCCAAAAACATCGGCCTCAACAGGTGGCTGCATTGCACAGTGGGAGTGCTGGCTGCACACCGGCCCATTCTGGAGCAGTTGACTTGGCTGGAAGCAGCGTCTCTGTTCTGCTGCCACTGCTGCAATAGCCCAGTTAGTAGCTCAGGTGTTGCCACAGTCTTTGGCTGTGGCCCAAGAGCTAATGATAGAGCAGGTGGCAGATGCGAGGATTGCAGAAGTGTGGCAGGAGATGAGGGAACCACATTTGGAGCACCTTGTTGAGACCAGTCTTTGCTGACCAGTTGGGATAATGGGTTTTGCAAGGTGTGTTCTTGCTCTGCAGAAATCTCCAAAATAACTTTCAATCTCTGAAGCTGCATTTGCCTCTGCCACCTCTCCCAGGATGTCCAGA
>JANPWX010000209.1:1626645-1754412 GCA_024734555.1 Trochalopteron elliotii
GAGGAGAGGAGAGGAGAGGAGAGGAGAGGAGAGGAGCTGAAGAGTGGTGGTAGAAACTGTCTAGTACAGTACAGGTGGTGCAGTGAAGAATGTGCAACTTGACACTCAGCAAGAGCTTGAGAAGCTTTCTCCAAGCAGGTTGAAGAACTGATTAAAAAGAGGCTTAGAGCTATGACCAAACAAGGTGTTGATGCAGTTTAACTCCTGCTGTGCTTAGAGAACCAGCAGTTTGTACCTTCTTGGTAGGCAAACAGGATTATGTCAAACTACTTAATGGCATCATTCAGTTCTCTTACTAATGGAAACACTGAGTATGGCCTAATTGCTTGGGCCAAAAAGGGAGGCAGTTATGATCACCGTGCTGTGTTACCCTATAAACTGCTCCTTTCAGGGCTCTGCATAAAGCAGGAGTATAGATCCAGCTCTGCTTTGTGAAAAACAAGTTACACTCTCTTAGAGAAATTTATAAGTTTAATAGAAAATAAAAATAGACAATTGGGAGACAGAAAGGCAGAAATATCTTGGCCGAGGGTGCTTGGCACAAGGCCTGCCAGCAGCACACCCTTTTCCCTTTCAGACTTCTATCTTTAAGGATCGCTGTGTTGCATATTCAATAGATTTTAATAAATGATTCAAACATTCCTTTTGAGTTTGTATCTGTTTCAAGTATCTCCAATCATCTTATCTGGTAGATTTATTCGTGGGTGGCTCCACTCTGTCTGGTAACATGGGTCTCATAAATCTTTCTCTTGAGGTTTTTTGGTTATTTTTATTTGGATAAAAAACCCAGAAAGTTAGCAGTCTTTCATGCAGGGTTACAAGGTGATGACCCACCCCCCCCATACCTTCTGGCTTGGTCAGTTTAGAAGTTACAAAGAAGAAAAAAAACAAATAAAAAACCCCCAGTATTTTACTGTTAACTCTCTGGTACAATCAAAAAATATACATTCATTACCTTTCTAAACTCTATTAATAAAACATAATACCGTACAATTATACATATAGTATTCATGTTAATATTTGCTAAAAGCCAACTATATAATATGCATTATATGGACCCTATATGGATCCTCTGAATCTTTTCTATCCCAAGCTCCTGTCCTTGCCATCCTTCCCCAGGGCCTGTTTCTGCTGCACTCAGTATCAGAGCTGACTTCCATGGGAGCATTATGGCCCTTGGGTGTCAGGCCCTCAGTGGGCCGCAAAGAAAAGGAGTGAAAAAATCTCCTCTTCGATAACAACCATCATACTGATGCTTCTTTTCTCCAATGGCTCCAAAAACACCCACTGCTGCTGAAACACAGCCCCATCTTGAAAAGAGCTGTGTGACAGCGGATGTCGCGGCAGCCATTTTGTACTAATAACAATAATTTTGTACTAGTACCATGTCATGGTAGGGAAGACAGAAATTACTAATTAAAATGTTGCAGAGATAGTCAAGTCATGTGGGTATTACTCAAGTGCAATTTAGCTGGGAAGCTGCAATTCACAGCTCTGCTATTACAAAAATACCACAGGGCTTAATTGAACACATTGTTGTCAAGGTATCAAGGTAGCATCCTGCCTGAACGCAGCTCCAGACTACTCACCATTCAGACTGGGCATCGGGTCAGAGCCTTCCACTGCTGGCTCCTAAGTGGTTGGTGCCAACTCCAACAACAATGGTTCTTTCTGGCCTAATACCAGGCAGGCCTAAGGTGTCTCAGCTTGCGAACAGACTCCTAGTTCAGTGTGGCATGCTTAAGATTAGGGTAACAACATCATCAGTGGGAAGTCTAGCCAAGCGAAGGAGATGGAGGGAGGAGAAAACAAAGAGACAGATGGAAGAGAGAGCAGCCTTCCAACAGGCCAGAGAAGGGAGGCAGAAAGGACCTGGGTGTGAAGAGGACAACAGCTCCCATAGCTGGCACATTTCTCTCCTGCTGTTGCTGTCTTGGAAGAGATGAGCCTGGCTTCTTCTGAAAACGCCTAGTGAGCAATTACCACAAATACCTTTCCAGATACATTCTGTGACACTGTGAATCTAAATGACATATGTTACAGGAGAGAAAAAGTGATCTTGTATGGACTCAATGAGGCATCTCACTCCTGTGAAAAGACCCTTCCTGAAAGGCTAATGTGGGTCCAGGCCTGCACAAGAGGCAGTAGAAGCAGCCAGGCTTTGGGGAAGGGCTGTTTTGGTCCTGAGGGGTCTGGTCCAAAAGAAGAGAAAGATGTGGAGACATCCTGGCATCTCTGTGCCCTGCAACCAGTGACAACATTTCTGAGCTTTTGCTGCCCCAGACTGGGAGATCAGAGGTGCATTGTCTGCTCTGGGCCAGAGAAAATCACTTGTGAGAGGAAACCAGATGAGACCTTCCATCTAGCTGGCCTGCACATGGTGCCCCTGCAAAACTCTGCTCTACTTTCTCAGCTCCTCATGCTGACTGACAATACCGATGTCATGATCACCAGAGACACCTCCTTTTCCATACACTAGAAATTCCCAGTCTTGCCTCAGCTTGGCCAGGAGCAGGTCCTCAAACCTCCTGCCAAAGCTGACTGTTGTTTACCACCTCTCCTCAGTGGGGCATGATGGCGAGGCTCAGCCTAAGCAGAGTGTGTGCCCAGGATCTCGGTCCCAAGTGGGATGCAGGAGGAGAACAAGCTTCCCCAGTGCCTGGACTCATTCATAGGCCAGCAGCCTTGCAGCGGGTCCAGCTGAATGATGCAGAGGCAGGGAGGACATACAGTGGGACTTACTGCTCTGAGAAGTCAATCCTAATGGAAAACATCAGCAAGGAGTTAGAACATGCCATAAATATTTACTAGCTAAGGCATCCATCTCCACAACAGTTGTTAGAAGCCCTTAGATGGCTTCAAATTTCAGGATTGGACTCCATCTTCTGCTCCAGCATCAGGAGAACATAAACACCATCCCAGCACCATCCTGACAAGTCCAGATCATGCCTCCTGTGCAGAAGGTGACTGCAGGGCTGCCAAACCAGCCCCAGATCTGCCGAGCCCCCAGGCAACACAGTCACCTCCTGTGAAGTATGGTTGGTTTGTGGATCCAGTGTGGTTTGAGACTGGGATGAGCCACACTGTTCTCCCCACTGACAGGGGGCTGCTGAGAAATTTGCTCTGGGAGAAGCTAACCCAGTCTCAGCCTTTCTTTCAGCAGTTGGCCCTCTGCGTGCAAACTCTGGGGTCCAGCAGTGTGTTCCTTCTCAGCCTGCACAGCACAGGCACATGGCTGGCGCTAAGGAGACGCACTTTAAATAACCACATCACAGTGACTCATGCCTCACCCAAGGCAGCCTGGCTGCTGGCATATAAAACATGAAAGTCAGTAATCTTTGGAAGAAGAGAGGATCCTACAGTGAGCAGACATATGGCTCAGTTCCTGCCCAGAAGGTGAGAGGGGTGGAAGCATTTCTAAATGAGATAGGCTGGGAGGCTGAGGCTTGCAGGTGCAGAGCAGTGGCCTCCCCAGTGCTGCCCAGCTCTCCAGCTCTGTCCTCCTGACCTGCTGCCACATGCACAGCCCCTTGTCTCTGGAATTTCCCTGAGTTAGCAGTTTTCCAAGCTGAGGAGACTTGGGGTGGTACGGAAAATGCATGCAGGAGCAGTGCCTGAGCTCAGTGTGGCTGAAGTGAGGAGACGTGGAATGCTCTTTTGCCCTTTGCAACATTTGTCCCGTAGCACTGGGGTGGCAGAAAAGGATTGGCAGTTCTGGTGGTTCTGGTGGACCTTCACCTTTCCCTCTAGCAGTTCAACCTCCATTTCCCCAGCCCCCAACAGTTCCAGAACTGCCCTTCCCACTCTGCCTCCCTCTCAAAACTCTCTCTGTCCACGTAGCCTCCTTCTCACACCAGCTCCCCTCATCATGTCCCAACCTTCATTGCCCATCCTTTTCCTCCTTCCCCAGACCTGTCCTCCCACATCTCCTGCACTTTTCCAGCTCCCCTCCCTGGAGGGCTGCTCTGCAATCCCTGTTCTCTTCTTCTCTGTGCCCTCTCTGCACCCCTCCCTCCTTGTCTGCTGCCTGGGGCCACATCTTCCCCTTTGGCAAACAGTCACCCCTCAGGACCTACTGCGGTGTTTCCCACAGACCTCTCCACAGCCTTCAACCCCTTCTCACAGCTGTTTGCTCCACAAGCACCACAGTGGCTTGGCAGGCTGGACCAGCTTTCTGTCAGCAGCCCATACTGAGGCCAGCCTTCATCTTGGGTTGCATCCTGCTCTCCCTTGCCTCCTCTCCAGGCTGTGGCTGTGGCTGGGTTGCCTTTGACAGCCATGTGAGTTGCCTTCCTCAAGCCACAGGCTGTTTTCAGGGCTGGGACACCCTGGAGCTGCTCACTGGCTTTGGCAGGGTAGTGTAAATGTCACATTCCTGCCTGTTCCCAGCCTGATGCTTGTTCCCGGCCCGAAGCGATGCCCGCGTGTCTCCCATTATGTAAAGTGTAATGTGGATGGAGCCTGGGAGGCCTTGGGCTGTCTTGTGCGCCATGAATGACAGCTGCAAAAATGAGAAGGGAACTATTTTTAAACCTTCCCCTTCCCTCCTTCTCCAGCTCTTTTCCCCACAGCTCCAGCCAGGCTGTGTGGATGTCCAGACCTTGGGGGCAACTGGTCCTGCTGGGTTCTGCTGAACAGGTCCTGAGTAATTCTTTGTACTGCCACAGAGGGACATGCACCACCTCAGCACAGGGCTGGTGGTACCCAGAGGACATGTCCTCTTCCAGCCCTCTTTGGTCATCAACACTCCCCTGACATCCTCTCCTTCACCTCTCAGAACCCTGCTTGTCAGCAGGACCAGCAGTGTACCTTTCTATCCTCCAGCCTTTCTCTGTAACTTTAGAAAGGTCATTCCCTCCTCCTTGAGCCACAGGGTTCTCATAGTTCCTCGGAGAAGAGCAGAAGGGATCTAGAGGGGGAAAAACCTACCTTCTACTGTGGAAACATGATGCCTCAGCACCACCCTGACCCTCAGAGTGAGAGCAAGAGACAGATGGTCTGGAGCAGGGACCTGCATAATTGTCCCCATCTCCCACTGAGTGCTGTTGGCACGGGGACCAGCAGGGAAGAGGCAAGGTGGGTGAGGAGCCATCTAAGAAAGGGACTCTGACAGTCACAGGGAGAGTTGTCAAAACCAGCAGTGTTTTGCCCCAGAATGCTGTAAACAAGGCACCCCTCAAGTCATAGCACTGGAGAAAGGCATGCAGGAGGTGGACACTGCCCATGTGCTGCCAATTTGGCTCTGAATAAAGACACTCAGTTTAAGGATTTTGCCATCAAAGAATTGTCTGGAGAGAACAGCAAGTGTGAGGTACCCATTTACCTGGCATTGCAGATGCTGCTCTCAACACCCCTCCTCAGGAAAGATGGAGCTGACCTGCAGCAGGTACAGAGCAGACTTGTGAGTAGCCATTTTGAGTGTAGAGCTAGTTTAATCTAAAACAGGAGAGTTTGAAAGGGGACAGCATCCATGCATCAAAAAGATATGCTAGGGCAAAAGTCTAATTTTTTCTCTTAGAAGCTCATCTGGATCATAAATACATTTAAACTTAAAATTAGAAAAAAGTTCTTAGTCAGCCATGGTATAAACTTCTGTGACAGCCTGTCAGGCTGGAAGGTGGGTAGAAGAAGCCTAATTTGGTAAGAGACTCAGTGGTAGTCACTGCATGGCAGGAGGAGAGGGAGCCCAGAATTAGTCATGCACAGGTCTGAAATGAAGCTTACAATCATGTCCCCAAACTGGTCTCCAGAAGGATTGGTACAGAGCTGAACAGTGTGTTGGTACAGTGTGTTGCATCCTCTGTAGGTTGGTTACATATCATTAATGTTGTGCTTCAGGGTCTTCCCAGATCTTTAAAGAGTCAAGAAAGAGGTCACCTATTTTCCTTCTGGGTTTTTAGGAAATTAATTTCCTTCATTTCTATAACCTCTCTGGTCACAGTCGCCACAGGGCTGGGAAGGCGTGGAGGAGAATAGGGTCCTGCTGCTCTTAATCACACTTAGAGTGTGCTGGTTTGCCTTGCTCATAGGCTCAGGACAAAGCCAGCTCTACAGCTAGAGAAGCATTTCCCTTTGGGCTTGGTTGGTGTGCTGTGGCAACCTGGGGAGTTTGAGGTGTTGTTTACCATGGCAGGCAATGCCCTTTTGGGACTCCTTGGCTGCATTTTCCCTATTGCAGGAGCTTGGGTAACACTAGAGACACTTTTGCTCTCTACCACTCACTCCTGCTACTGTTCACCTCCTCAGGTTTCTGTGGACCTTGGCCACGGGAAGGGAGAAGATGCCTTTAGACAGTCAGGACGTTCCCTGGATGGTTCCAAGTGTTTTGTTTCAGGCAGGCCCAAAAGAGTCCAAAGTCGCAGCCCTACGTTTCAGCGCGGCAAGGAGCCCGCACTGTCACAAGACCCTCAGCCTTTGCAACCTACTATTTTTGCCTGCCTCTTGTCCCTCTCAGTGCTGGCTGGGGCTGCAGGGCACACCTGCCCTGACGCGGGAGCCCCGGTGAGGCCTGCGGGGATTCAGCTCGGAGGACTTCGGACAGCTGTCTCAGCTCAGCAGGTGCCTTAGCAGGAGGCTGCTCCTTAACCTGCTCCAACCGAGCGGCGCCGGCCCCGGTGTGCCGGAACCCCCGGCAGCCACCGGGCCCTGCGGCGGGCAGGGCCCAGACGGGGCGGTGTGCGTTGCGGCAGCGCCGCCTCGCGGCGCCGTGGGAGGGCGCGGCCAGGCCGCCATTTGCGGCGCCGCCGGGGCTGTGAGGGGGTCGCAGGCGCCCCGTGCCTGCGCCCCCAGACTGTGTCATACCACGGGATGGGCCCTGCAGTACTTAGGACTTGATGAAGGATAAATATTTGGAACCGCAGGTTATCCCGGGCTGCAAGCAGCGTGCAGGAGCAGGACACAGCAACAACCATGGTTTGACGGACTGAGGCAGTATGCGAACTTAGGAGAAGATAAGTTACTTCTCCTCAAATTATGTATTTTACATTTTACACCCTATAAAGCTTTAGGAACAAATAAGCGATCAGCAGGTTAAAATGAATGCACCAGCAGACAACGAAGGTCTGAAGCAGCAGCTGGGAGCCACACTTCTCCAGCACAGGTGGGTTGAGCAGCACCGCGGCACAAGGCGCAGCCACAGCCTGGGGCAGGGAGGGCCCAGCTGTACGTAGCCTCACTGCCACCGTGGATCTGGCTCCAAGCCTTGCTGCTCCAGCCTTCAGCCGGGGGTGGGGCAGGTGCTGAGTTTCCTCTTGCAAGCTGGAAGCATATTTTGGGAATAAAGTGTACAAAAGCCAGTTTTGATCATAAAAACTGTGATCAGGCACAGAGGGATAAGGTACATGAACTCACCTCTTGCAGCATCTGGAATACTGCCAGCAACTTTCAACTTTACCTCCCAAGCCAGCCTCTTTCACCTCCTCTCTTGGGAGGAAGGCTAGTCCCATATTACTCTTGAAATTATTTCCCAGTGACACCTCACCCACCTAAGCACAAGTCTATATCATAGCTATACCATCAGCTTCTGGTTTTACTCCCTTATTGTCAGTTTGCTCTCAATTTCCTCAGAAACCTAAGATGCATTTTCTCAATGGTCATGTCCAGCCAACAACCACAGCCAAGAGCAAGCAAAAACCATAAGGTGCTTGGTGGATGCAGCTCTTGTGCATTTCTCAACCACTGCATTCCATTTGCCGCTACAGAGTGCTACAGACCCAAGTGGAGACAGGTCCTTTCTGCTCTTCTGTGGATCTGGTATAGCCAGCAGGAGCAAAACTGCATACCAATGTATCTATAGTCCCAAGCTCAGCAGATCTTCTCAATACACAACAGGAAGGAGGCTGAGTAAGCAGTTGCCATTTTTCAAATCACTAATAGCAGCAACATTTCCCAAAGGGAACTAGTAATATAATGTGCAGAGTTAGTACATTTATAAACTCACTTCCCATGCACCCAAGAGAACATTCAAGCTCCCTGAAAAGAAGGCAGCGTAACAAACATTGGTGCTGCTGCCAGCTGATATCCCAGCTGGGAAAAAATGCCAAATACCCTCTACTCTGTTAAGGCCATGTAACGCCAGAAGGATACATCCAGCACAACTTTACATCCAGCTCAGTTTCTAGGGCAAATCCTTGGCTTGGCCACGAGAAGTCCTTGGCCTTTGGTATGTGGTAGAGGTCAGGCCCCTCCCTCTGAAGAGGAAGGTTTTTTGCTTTCATAAACAAATTACCTGGGTCACTAATCCTGCCATGGGTCTGGGAGACAGCCAGAGATAATTCACTGACACTCCTACCATCCTCCATCACTAATCATACAAGATACCTTTTACAAAAGTGAAGATCCAACAAAGATCCTTATTGCAGTTTATCTAGAGATTATACTGGAGCACCAGTGATCTTGTCTACCTTGAAAGCATGTGTGAGATGCAGTGAATATATAGAAGGCATAAATTTCTTACAGGTTGATCTTCAATTACCAGCTTTTGGAAAACAAAACCAAAAAACCCAACCACCAACGGAAAAAACAATGAACCAACCAAAACCCCCAACAAATCAATCAACCAACCAACCAACCAACCAACCGAGGTTTAGAAAAAAAAAAAAATTAGGGAAAGCTGTCCTCACGGACAAAACTTACTTTTTCAGAATTTTACTTCTTCCCATGACAGAAAGTAAAATTCTGATTATTTTGTGGATGTTCTCAATCCCAACGTAACAAAGCATGATCGAAGTGTCTGTGGCTGACTTGTTCTCAGATTTCTCCCCCTACCTGAGAGAATTCAACCAAGAATCACTGCAGGACAAACATAAAACCTTCCAATGCTTTTGAAATCAGTAAATCCAGAAAATACAAGCAGGGATCTGTATACCTGTTACCAGCACACTTAACACATGGGAAATACACAGCAAGGACCTGCTCCCAATAGGTGATCAGCTACTTTAGAGTCTACCAACTTCACTGCAAATTGCAGGTGTAATGCTGGCAGTGGAGATGTCCACCGCACAGTATGCTATCTAGAGAACAAAATTACTGGATCTCAGCATAGTGGAATATACATTTTATTTCTTAAAAAGGAAGGGTACTAACAGAATTTAATACAGTCAAAATTTTACATTTTAAACAAAAGCTTTTCTTTTTCTTAAAAACCAGTTACAAGCAGAGGTGAGGGGACTTAAACTACTCACAAAATCCAAGCCAAAGACTTTGAGAATTCAAATCTGTGGTTTATACATTTAGAAAAGTATAATAAATGGAAATATAAAATAATACCAACTCTGTAATAGTGAAATGCCCTTTCCTCGTTAGATTGCTGTTTAAGCACCTTTATTTTCACCCATCAGCTGCCAGGAGTGTTTAGGTTTATGTACAAAATAAGCAGTTTGGGACAGGAGATTCATATATAAATTAAACCATTTATGGCAATACAGTTTTAACCCAGCTGCTTTACAAGCTTTATTATCTTTTTCACTTCTGTGGAATATTTTAGTTAGGATGATCTTAACCCAGTTGCTTTACAAGCTTTATTATCTTTTTCACTTCTGTGGAATATTTTAGTTAGGATGATCTCAAATGCATTTGATGGACTGCTTCAAAAAGCAGCTACATATAGAGGGGTTATATAGACAACCTCAAGGAGTAGACATCCAAGAGATTAAACAACTTAACATGCAGTAAAACTAAGATCAGGTTGTTATCTTATATAAATACTGTGCAGATTTATCATCCATCCCACTGAATGAATGGGACAAATCAGTATCGTATCTGAAGACAAAAAAATACTTTCATCCAAGAGGCAACAGGATTTCAGGCTAAATATAGCAGATAGGAGTTTCCTCAAACTATTTAGTTAAAAACTGTATGTGTCTGAAAAAGCTTTACAAGAACAGAGTTTTCAGAATACCTTGCACATTTGCTTAGATGTTTCATAGCTATTTTACAGCCTAGAGACACTGAGAGAGAAGGAAAAAAACCAGAAGAAAATAAAAAGAGATGCTGTTGTCTC
Source organism: Trochalopteron elliotii (assembly GCA_024734555.1). Classification (NCBI taxonomy): domain Eukaryota; kingdom Metazoa; phylum Chordata; class Aves; order Passeriformes; family Leiothrichidae; genus Trochalopteron; species Trochalopteron elliotii. The sequence continues at coordinate 1,636,646 of JANPWX010000209.1, forward strand.
TACCCACTACAAAAGATGTGCCTTTGTCATTTATGGAACACTGCAGACACTGCTGTTACAAGAAAGGGCACTGCTCCAGTACAGCATTAAAGACAAAGTTACATTATGGCTGGAGAAAATGTCATCACAGGCTAATCTCTTTACATGAAGGCTGATGGATTAATCTCACCTCCTCAAAACCCAAGTGTTCAGATTTCCTAGCAGACTGTTCATGATTCTCACTCCACTGTTTTCTGTTTTTTTTCTTTTCAACACAAGATAGAAAAGGTCATGAAAACTGATGAAATGTCCAGCTGTGCAGCATCCAGTGAACATGTACTCAGCAGAACCACAAGTCATTAATCACTTTCTCTCTCTCCACACCACAACAGGAAACCTGTGTCATCTATGTACATAATGGAACTAATAAAGATGTAGACTATCTAGGTCACAAATGAGCTTCAGTAACAGTCACTCACTGTTGTACTGCAGCTTGCTGCAGTCTGGCTGAAGGGTGGAGACAGATCCGTTTGTGCCAAAAGAGAGAACAGTTAAAAAACCACACCCAACAAAAGCCACCCAGCTTTAGTTTTCCTCAGTCACTAAAGTTTACAATTAATTTAATATTGCTACTTTCCAAATGCTACTCACAAACAAATCAACTAACAGCATGGGAAGAGTACAATTATGAATGTAATCAGTGACTACTGTCAAAGAAAGACTGGAAGAGAATCAGTTCCCTCAAAATCTTAGTTTCTCTGCTTAAGTAGCTAATTATTATTTTTAAAACATTTTTTGTTGATAGAAAGCACCACAACTAGACTAGAATTCCACAACATCAATCTTTGTTTTGATTTCTGTAGTTCTCTAGGAAAGAAATCCCAAATCAAGCTACATGAAGCATTAACAATATTCAGATATTACAATGGAAGCACTTATTTGTTACTTCATAGAACAGATTACTTTTAAAAGTGTATTTACATGTTCTAAGTTATACAAAATACAGTATTCCAATAATCATGTTAATCACCATATTTCAGACAACTTCACATAAAAGTGTGGAGAATGCATCCATCCCTGATCCTGGCCAGTAGCAAGTGGTCACCCCAGTGTGACAGGTGAGAGCTGCTATTGTTCCCTGTCGGGAAAACAAATCGCACCATCCCTTCTCATTGAAACATAGCTGCAGATCTAGAAGAACATTCAGGCAGGTACACAAGCAAGGTTTGTTGAGACCTACAGACCAAAATCACATGCCTTAATTTACTAGATGTATGTGAAGCACATTTTAAAGTTTTTTACAGATGTTGTACAGCAAAGGGCTTCTGCTCATGCCTTAGTTAGGAAAATGAAGTAACAAGGGTTTTGGCTATGTAACAGGCACCCAAGTTACACTTAATATCAACAGCCCTGTAACTACAACTGGATAGTGTGTTAAGGCTGACTGCCTGGGCAGAGCTTCACATTCAAGAACAGATCCTGTGAAGTCCACATGGTTCTCTATAGACATAGGGCTTTTCCCACGCAGAAATGACAGCAGAATTGAAGCCTTAAAAGATTGGGGCCTCAGACAGTAGTTTCCTCATGAGACAGCACTGACCAGTTCACATTGGCAGGTCAAGTCCCAGTGCAACAGCATACTTAGTTGAAGCAACAGCTATTTTTTCAGGCCTTTCTGCAGTAACTCTCCTCCCTATCTGTATATTCCTTTCACTTCCTTCTGGACTGTGGAAGCTGGACCAAGACAAGGAGATCCCCAAGACTTAAACAAGCACTTATCTTCAGTATGATGCTAAACTGAGGGGATCCAAATTGGCCTAAAATTATAAACAATGAGGTGTCAGTTTTAGCAATCTCACTCAGGTCAGACTCTTGCATTACTCTCCTCTTCCTCTTTCATTCTTTGCTCTGCTTGCCAAGTATCTATGTCTTTCTATATACGTATCTTCCTCAAAGGATTCTTTTTTCCCTGTAGCTGGCTAAAATTCAAGAAGTTTACATTCCAAAAGTGACTCATGAAGGATAGCAGACTATCAAATGAACAAATTACATCTATATGACAATATGCATTATCATGAGTTAAATTACTGTAATTTCTCAATTAGTATGTTAGCATCTCCATAGATATTTAGTTAAGCCTATTCTTTCTACCTCTCTCCCAGTCCTCAGTTGTGAGTTTATCTATCTTCACCATGTTACAGTGGCAGATATACAGACCAGAGTAATTATCTGAACATCTAGAAAGCCAGTCAGTCTTGTAGCGCTGCAAAGGCAAAACGCTAGCACTAACAAATGATTTTGCTCTTTATGGATTTAGGTGTATGTTACCAAAAATATGAGATTTATGCACTAAGATAAATTTTCATTTCTCATCTTGTGTTTAGCAGCTAAAACTAGAAGGGTGAATAAAAGCCTATCTGGATTTACAAAGGTGCGAGATACCTTCTCTCTCACTAAAAATTAAAGCACCTGATCACAAGGAACAAAGTCTTTTTATGCTCAGGTGGCTTTCAATACTGAAGCAGCAATATTCTCCTCTCTGCAGGTCCATTGTTTTTGCTATCTACGATTTTTTTTTTTCCGCATAAGTGATTTTATTACTCTATTCCCAAAGCTGCTGGCCTTCCACTGCACCTCCCAACTTGAAATTGATTTGGTACAATTAGTATCAGGCCTGCAGATAATGTTGAAAGTGATGTCTAGTTAGAACACCTTGGGCTTTTAAACAGCACAGCAAGGAAATGAAATGGAGAATTGTCAGAAAAGACATAAAGTGTTACTGCAAAAAGCCGCTTAGCAAAAAACCAAACAACCCAAAAACATTTCTTCTCCAACACAAGTTTATAGTATGCTACTTTTCCACTCTCTCCATGCAGGACCCCCCAAAAAAGCAGAATTCAGATTATCTGAATATCAAAACTACCAGAACCAGTTTACCAACACAAGACCTGCAATCTAAGATGTATCCACCTGATCCCAGCACAGAATGTTTCAGAATAAAGCAAAGACACCTATGATTTCAGCACTTGCTAAAACTTTACAATAACCATATAAGAGTAAAAACTTTTCCCTGGGGGAGTTAATAAGCTCTTTGTTACTAGCTTCAGTGGGAGCAGATCTTGGCAACAGGTGAAAGATTAAGATTCTTGGAATTTTTAGACACAAACCCATTACATGTAGATTAGATCATCATGTATGAAAGCAATACTGTATTAAATATTGTGTGTCATTTATTCATAGCTGCATTCTTCTGTAGAGTAAAACAACACTCATTGTCCACAAATTTCATCCACAGTTTATATATTTTCAAAGCTGAACTATGAAATGGCCATGTGGTGTCAATCCATTTCCCAGTGAAAGTATAGCTCTGTTATAAACGGCTCTATTTCCTGGCATTCCCTGCAGTGATGCTGAAAGGTGCACATGCCCTTTATTCTCTCCCCTTGGAGATGGTCCCTTTGTGGCTGGAATGGGGTAGGTTGGCATCAGGCACACTTATGGCCTCTACAGAGTATGTTCCAAGGCTAGAAAAGTTCAAACCCGAACAGTGTCAGTTCGGCATCTTTTAATATTCAAACTGAGCTAAAAGAATGTTGGTCTTCTTATGATCACTAAGAAAACACACCCAAGTTATCACTTATAGATAGGATTGTCATCCTAGTCAGAGAAACAAAATGATGTAGCAAGTTATTCCGAGAGGAGCAGAGAGCTCTGGAGCAATAAATTTAACTTCCTGAGACTGCAAAAACTAAGAAAGGAATGCAGCATTGCATGGTATTTTTTGTCTGACAATATTTGCACTCCTTTAAATAGTTACTACCTTCTTATCTATCTTTAAAGATACTACTTCTTAACAACAACAACAACAAATTCTCCAGCTACAAAAGTTGAGCCCCACTCACCCTAAAGTGCAATTTTTCAGTTTTGCAACCTGTAGATACATGAATCACAAATTGTGCAAATCTGCATTTTCCTACAGGGAAGCACAAGTGTTTGCTAACAGTCTTCTCTGAAAGAAAGATCTAATGAACATTCACTGCTAGTTTCCATTGTGTAAGCTTTTAAGATAACAGAAATAAAACAATAGAATTGCACGTTAATCTCACTGATTGAATATTTTGCTGTTAAAGTGTCATGACATACTGCAAAACCAAATCCTGTACGCAATATGTAAGTATTTAAAAGATATTCCTAAGCACAGTAGGATCCAAATGAAGCAACTCCTTGCCCAGTTATTAGGCTTTTGGCTTTGTGATTTAAACAGAAAGCATGAAGTTTAAGAACAGCCAGGGCTAACTGAAAATTTAGAAATTATAAATGAAAAAAGTTGCTACATTTACATGCTGTCATGGTTGTTTGTTTTGTTGCTGGTTTGATATTTTTTTTATCCATGGTTTGGGCCTTTATCATCAAAATAAGCAAAAACCAGTACATACCAAAACTATCAGTCCAAATCAGCAATACTCAATACAGGTAGAGATACATGCTGCCATTTCAGCAACACGGGACTAAGATATTTATCTATTTGATAAAAATATACCAAGATTATCTCAGATCTTTATAATCCCAAATTATAATAATACACTCATAGGTACACTTTGGCAATTAGCAAAAAGTTAAAAACACTTTCTTGACTTCAGTACATTGTCCATTAAAAATGATAGGTCAAAAACTATATTTATTATATAAGCTCTGTACAAGGGTTATGCTGTCAAACACTGGTTATGAATCCTGACTTTTGAATTTAATTTTTTTTGTTGTTTTATTAAGCTTATTAGCTGCTGCTTCTCACATTTTTCTCCATGTGTTTCTGCTCTGAAATTAGGGATGGAATCTCTTGGGTAAACACAAAGTCAAAATAATTGTTCAATATGATAACACTAAGCTATGCTGGTCATGCCTCATAATTTTGGCACCTGTGCTTCAGAAAGCTTTTAAGATTATTTTTCTGGAGGAGTATGCTATTCATCAATCTCCAGGCATGAACACACTCCTGTCTTACAAGCTCCATTTTGGCTACAAGCATGGCCCTATACTCCTTTCCTAGAAAGTAAGTACTCTTGTTCTTTCCACATAGATTTAGCTCTCAAGCTCCCTTAATATAAGAGCAGATTACTGTTATGCTGATGAAACTCTTACAATGTGACTTCCACCTACTTCCTCCATCTTCTAAACACAATAAACATCTCCACAATCCGTCCAAGCTTTCATCTACCCTCCTACACCGGCACAAGGGTCCTCACACTTAAGCTGCCAATCATAACTGTGGGATATCATTAGCTGTTTCACCTTCAGCACTGCAGTTGTCCTGCAGTCAAGAGTCAGAAAATTGTAATATGGTAGCTAGTAGACATTGTTTTCCTGGAGCTAATACTCATTTGGTAGTTTCAGGCTGGCAAAAGACTTGGAGATCAGCAACTCAGAACAGCACCTTTTCCATGATTGCTAAGTTGTTAGCAGAAGAATAGGTCCTGTTTGAGTAAGAAACCATAAAATAAAGTGAGCCTAATAAACGAAATAAAGGAAAAGGCAGGTTACAGCAGTGTAGCTGTGGAGCAGGAAAGCAACCAACATGGTTTACTATTACATGGGTCATTTGATAGATGTTTATTACTCTCTGTATGGCACACTGTGGTCCTCTCTGGATTATTTCAGTACATCTGCTGTAATCTCCTGCACTGAAGTCTCACACAGTACAGGCTGCTGTCATTCTGGTGTCTTTAGTTCTGCACTCACAGTACTCCACAATACGCTACACTGCACCATAAGTAAACCACAGTATTAAATAAAATTCATTATACTGCAGGGAAAAGAGTCTTAAAATATAGCAGTTCTTTATCTATACAGACACTTTCATTTGAAACTCCCTCTCTTCTTCCACTCAAGTGCCAAAACGAAGAGTCACTATTCACATAGGCTGTCAACAGACTTTGAGACATGAACTTTGAGTGTCTTGACAAAACCCCAGTAGGCAAGCTTACTGTAGTTCATAGTTACAGTGAGAAAGACAGATAAGAAAGCCATATACAGGATTAAGGAGACTTTGGACTTTTCATCATGCCCAGCCCTGGGTAGTCAGATGGGGTACTTGCAGGCAAGGAGGCAGGCAGGGTCATCATCAGTTGTTTGTGTTGGGACACCTCATAGATTTCACTGCTCACTCTGAAGACTGGCACACTGGAACTCTGGCGATTCATGTGTGCTTTTTAGTTTCTTTGTTTTTAAAAGTCTTTAAAGTTGCATCACTCGGAATCAGATAAGTCACTTTAAACAAAGCAAAGTGTTAAGTGTGACAATTTATTTATAACATACTTCCCACCATCACCACCACAAACCACCCTGTGAAAGAAAAAAACCCTGCTGAAAGGGTGACAATTTTTAGTACGTTTGAAAGAAATTAGACCAACACTGCATCAAGAGCTGCTCTAGTCAAATTAAGAGCATAACAGAGGGAGGGAATAGTTCAAAGCACACATTAAGCATTGGGGAATAGCCTGCTTCTCCATTTCCTTAAGAAGTCAACACAAAATTGCTCTGAATTAATAATTTCCACATTATGTTTAAAAAACAAGCTAGTCTTTAGCATAGAAAACAAACCCTAATGCTTTTTTAATATATTTTCAGATTTCAATAGAGGAACTGCAACTACCCAGGAAGTATAGCCTGAGAATTCTGACAGCCACTACCTTAAGACAGCTTTGCTTGTTAAGAGGACTTCTAGACATATACTTCTGCTTCTGGTAAAGCTTCTAGTTCTTGCAGTTGTAGATCGTGTAGAAGGTCTCAACATCACACACCGCATATTTTTTCTTTTAACACCATATATTGTTGAAGCAGTACCTGATGCTGAGAACGGATTACTTCTAAGAGGGCAAATCTTGTGTGCTAATTTTGTATCAGGAAACACACTGGAGGTAGAACCAGCAAGCATGGAGAGACCAGATATACCCCTATACAGGAGATAGTGAGGTAAACTGTTCATGTTTATAGTGGGTGTAGCTTATCCCATACTGTGTTCACGAGGCAAAGGACCAAAACTCTTTCTCAATCTCTTGCACAACAGGTAAGGTGCAGCAAAATAACAGTGGCTTGTTTACTTCTTTAAAAAAGCCCCTTCTTTCAAAGCATAATATGCTGACCATTTTGTAACAGCTGGGACTCAAGGTTCAGCCTAATGAGCCAGATCTCTTTTTTTTAAATCTCCCTTAGTTCTCAGTTTAGTGCAACATGCTGCTTTATCAGAAGTTCAAGAGGGGAGACACTCTAAGGAAAAAAAGGAGGGGTGGTGGTAGAAATACAGTCTAGAAACCACATCAAATTATTTTGTCCACATATGTAAAGCGAGTGATTCACTACTGTTCTCTTGCCTTGGTTTCTGCAAGCTATCCAGGATTAGAACCTAGCAAGACATATAGACAGTATTGTAATCAAAACTGCACTGACTCCATTCTGCATATAACATTCATAGTTTAACCTCGCAATACTTCTGTTTTTACAAGAGATTGAATATTTTCCTGTGTTCCTGTCCTAAAGGTTCCCCTATTCCTCTTCAACAGGAACAGAGTTCTATACAGCAAATACTTTCTAGTGCCTCTGAATGGGAGAGGAAACAATTTCATGATGCTGCCCAGCAACATCTACCTATACCCTAAAATTACATTTTACACTTTTACTGGGAGGGGGAGGGGGAGGTGGAATGGAGGGGAGAAAAGAGGAAGAGTTTGAAAATTAAACGAAACAAAACAAAACAGAAGGAGAGAGAGGAGAGTCTCTTAGACTCTTTCTCCTCTTAAAAATGAAGGTTAGAACAGACAGCAAAAGCTCTGTCCAGTCTGGAGGGATCCACATTTATTCCTCCAGACAGGTGAATCTGTTCAATTGTATGACATCAGAAAATGTTCTATCTGTGTTGAAAACAAGGTTGTACATATGGACACTAAGATTTTCGACAACAGAATGATCAGGGAAAGGCCTGAATGAGTTGTGTCAACAGAAACAGGCTTCATTTGTGTTTTGTTGGTTTTTTCCTAGTGTAGATGCAAAATGGCAAAGCCTCCATAAACTTTATTTCTGGGAGCCTCTACAGATGGCAGAGAAGTCTAAGAAGCTAAAACAAAGAGCCCTAACAAGGAAAAGGGTGTGCTTACAAGGGTCCGTATCTGGTCTCGTATTTAGAAACAATGTTCTTGCATCGTCCCACTTCCTTGCGCAGCTCTGCCACCTCCGTCCTCAGGGCTGTATTTTCTTTCTCAAGAAAGGCTGCCCGAATTGTGATCTGATTCTCCTTTAATCGCCGAGCATCACGGGAACGCTTTGCTGCCACATTGTTCTTCTTTCGCCTTGTCCAGTATTTTTCATCCTGTAGTAAAAAGAAGATGCCAAACTGACAACTGTTTCAGAGACATTTCTTTATTGTATAATGATATTCACACTGACTGCTATATTGAGGAATCTCCTCCATAGGTTTGCAGGGCTCTGACATCAAAACGGAGAGCACGCAGTACTGTAAGATTTCATCTTTACAGAAGTGTTTTTTTAGGATAAACAGGTGCATTGCTAGAACTAAGGAGATTTAGAGACTTGGGTATTAAGAAGCTGTCCATCTGAAATGCTTGCTTTACTTAGTTTCAATTCAGGAGTGAACTTTTACATAAAACCACCTGTTCTGTTGTCTGGGTTCCTTAAATCTAGATTAGACACGATACTGGGCAAATATAGACAATGGCCCTCAAATGCACAGGTGATGAGGATTTGACTTGATAGTTCTTCTAATTTCTGTGTATAGCATGATCAGTTGCTCCTTGTCAGTAATTAGGTCATGATAACAACACCTGCAAAACAGCAAGCACAGCAGCTGGCTTGCCAATTCTATTCTTGGCAGTGCTTCTGCCCTACCATGTAGGTAAACTGCATTAGCTCTGTATGTTGAAGTGTTTGGACAAAGAGTCAGAAACTTTTATCAAGACCTAGAAGAGTTTGCAGCAATAAATCTGTTACCTTTTGCTCATCTGGGACAAAAACCTTCTTGGCTTTTTTAATCATAGGTTGTGGTTTCAGGTCCTCTTCAGTAAACTTGTGTTTGCGAGGATTGAAGAGCTCACCACCAGGCACACTGGACAACACTAAATCAGCAGGATCGGGGTTAAAATTCACCTCAACTTCTACGCAGTCAGGATCAATGGGGCTGGGTGTATTTCTCTCATTTTGTGGTGGGGACTCTGGCAACAACAGAAGAAATTACAATATATTCAGCAGGATGAAGAGAATCAACAAAGAAGCCAACTTTATTGCCCTATGGGGAGAAACATTTAATAGTATTAGTTGGTACTTTCCTGAGGTGTGAGGGGTGCTGTGCTGCTGCTGGTACAGAGAAAGAGCTCACAGTCCAGTCTGTAATGTTACTCTAGGAACATATGCCAGACTAACAGACATGAGTAGACAGATGCAGGACAGGAGTTAATACTTCCTTGGCAAAAATTACATGCTTTGCACACATAAAAAGCACCTTCAACAGCAGTAAGAAGGGAGAAACTTGTATCAGTCTGAGTTTTGTACGATGCAAATCCTTACAGAAACAAGCCTGCCCAAAGACCCCAGGCCCTGAGACCTTCAAAGGTCAGACAAGTAGACTTCCAAACAACTGAATAAATAAAGGAGGTTTGTTACAAATGCAACAGTATTCTTCTTTGCTACATAGAAACAAACACTCCAACAGAATGTCTGACACTGGTAGTGTTCCTATGAACTTTATCATATTAATGTATTGTTTACAAAACTTCATGTGCATGAGTTGCAAAACTGCATGCCACTGCAATGTGCAATAAATAAGTTTTGCATATACCACCTAGAAAAAAACTACACCCTATAACTTATGGAAGGAGTTCCACATTATCTTTCCCACAGATTCATAAAAGAGGTCCAGAGCAAAATGCCTTATGTAAAGCTTGCTCATAAAATAGTACTGTGATTGCTATCATGTTTAAACTCCAAATCTAGGGCAAACTGAGCAGCTGAATTCTTTAATAGAGAAGATCTCCATACAACAAATGAAGTTTCCTAGTACCATTTAAGCACAGTTTTGGGGTTTTTTGTTTCTCCATTCCCACTTCAAGGCACCACAGAACATCAAACTGCATCATTAAAGCACCTTTTCCAAGTGTCTGTTTTCACACTTCCCAAGCTACCACAAAAAGGACTGCTCCATTGTTTTTCTATTTAACATTGTTATTTGAGGTATATTAAGTTCACATAAGTTCACCCAAGCTGAACAAGGTAGTAAAAATTACTTGTGACAAGCTATCGAATCTGTTGTAAAATAACCTGAGAAAATACTTTCTCAATATGTCCAGCTTCTTGCTACATTAGCAATACCAAGAAAGCAAATACTTTATGTTGCTGTTTCAACTCTTATAATTTCAAAAGCAAAACAGACTGCACACTGATAGACAAACAGACTGCACATTGATAGACACTTGTTCTTCAGAGGATGGGAAGCAGGGAAAAGGACAGGCAGCATCTTTATGAATTGACACATGAACTAAGGCTCTACATTGAGCATGTTTGTACTGTTTAACCTGCCACACCAAACTGACAGGGTTAGCATGTCTCCTCTTTGATCTAAAGAGGCACCTTTTAATATGAGAATACCAGAAGTCCCTCAGAACCCCATATTACTCCATCTACCTGTGTTGGAGGCTGATTCAGATTGGTAAACTGCAGTGGAAGAGGATGATGCAGGAGAACCAGTGGAAGCACCAGCAGATTCCTTCCCTTCCAGCTCAGCCACAGGCAAGAGTGGATTCTGGTTCAAATCCAGGTGAGTAGGGCTGGAAGGAATTCCATTCTCAAGCAGGAACTCATCCAGATCCATGTACTCCAGATGGAAAGACTCGCCATCGTAAGGAATAGTTTTGTCCCAAATGGGTGGCATGAGGGAAGCAGAGACTGCCATAGTGCTAGCAGCTGCTGCCTCATCTTCTTCAAGCTTTATTTTCTCCTTCTCTTTATCTGAAAGATACAAGTAGGTCACTGTGCAAGCTGAAACATGGGAGAGACTCAAGGTTTAAGAGTCCAACAAAATCCTCATGAAAGGAAATTCAGTAAGGTCATGGTTCTGCCTCATCACATGATCTGGAAAACCAGATGTTGAAAAGCAACATTTATGTACGGAATGCTCTAACCCCCCGTGATGGCTGGATCGCAGACAGCTGAGCAACCTTGGAGACCAGCATCTTTGCTGTGATAGCTTACCAAGGTGTGATGAAGTGCTGCATGGAGCTTATTAACCAATCACTGCAAAACAGCGTGGTTTTCACATACCCATGTCAGAAGATAACAAAAGTGAGTGTCCCTAAGCAGGATTATATGGGAAACCAAAATGAAAATTCTGAGGAAGCAGAGTAGCTTATTCTATGCACAAAGAAGGAAGGTGCAGGACATTAATTTAATTACAAACCAGAAAGGAATATGGGTTTTCAGATTACATTTGAAAATCAGTCAAAAGGTCCATAGAACACCAGAGATGTGGATGCCTATTGTTCAGCATCTTAGAAGCATTTCTCTCTGAAATGACTCAGCATATTCACAGAAAGCAATAGCTCCAAGTGCTGCTAACTATAAATAGCTCAGACTACCTACATACAATTTTCACTCTTCGGGGAGATGTCTAATAAGGCACACTCCCACATCCTACCCCCAAGTCACAAGAGACTGAAGAATTTTTCTCCATTTACTGTGCTACAGTGCACATATTACAGAAAAATGGCTGTTTCTATGTTTCCCATAGCTACTGAATCTTAACAATTGTCTGGGACAGGATCCAAGCAGAAAACTCAAGTTGTAGAATAATTACATAATTTAAGAGATAAAAATAAGCTGGCAGAAAAAAAAAATTAAAAATCCAAGTAATTTTCCTGATCCAGTTCTCCATGCAGCCACAGAGTTCTATCAGCAGTGAAGGAGTCATTCCAGAAGCAGTGCAAGTACTGCCAGCACTGAGCCAGCACTGCTGTCAAAAGGAAGGGACTGTCACCAGTTGTACCTTAATCACCTGCAAACTGGGCATTACCATGGAAGCCAATGAATACTCAGTTCAATAGAACGGGGACTCCAAGGACATACACTGGACGTTTGGATCCCCAGTATGAACTGAGATTAGCCCAATAAAATGCATCAGTCTTTGGCACTAGGGTTTTCTAGACTGGCTACAATAAGCTAAAGGACCATTTTTCTTTATCAGGAGTGCAAGTGGGGGGTGAAAGTCGGCTCTAAATCAGAAAAACCTATTATTATAAAACCTATTCTGATAAAAATGGCATTCCTTCCGCTTTTGCCTTAGCTGGTGTGGAACTGAGACTGAAAGAACTTTTTAAGGCTTAAAGAACAGTGCTGCCATACAAAGTAAATTACCTACTGTATTGTGAATATTTTACACAAAAAAAGATACTGATTTTAAACCAAGCAGCTGAGAAAGTATTCACCAGCCACCTGCCTGGGACCAAGAGCAAATATCTAAAGGGCACATTAAATTCAGACCAGTGGCTCCTGGACCTAAGTTTTGGTAACATCATCTTGCAGCTTTTGGCCTTCTCTTTGGCACTTGACACTGCTGCCTCCAAACTGCCATCTTCCAGCTCCTATTTCTGCTATAGGCTCCTTTTCACAGGGAGTTTTGCAAATTTCCTACCTTTTGCTTGGGCAGAGCAAACAGGCAGGTTAACAGTAATGATGCAAATAACCAGAATGTCTCTAAACAGCTCCTACTTGAAGCCAGTTAAGGAACAGCATCTACTCTCTAAATAAGGAGGATCTACCTTACTACTGGAGCGCACCCTACCNAAGCCAGGCAAAAGTGCCATGGGCTATGGCACCACCCCTTGCTATGAAGCCAGACAATATAGTGCTAGCTATGCACCATGGCAACCAAATAAATACAAGTCTGGCACAACAGCTCTCACTTCAGGCTTTGCAGAAAGCAACAGACCCTGCATAGCCACTCATGTCTTCCAGCTTCAGGAACTCCTCTCAGCGATACTAAAATGCTCTCTGGAGGAGCCACTTGCCTCAGTGACTATATGAGGAGCCAAGGTTACTCAGCCACCTGAGTGAGCAGTACTTAGGTGCGAGTACTCCTTAATGGAGACCTTTTTTCCCTCTCCATGCTTAAATTGATAATTCTGCGGTCAACTTTCATGGGGGTTCTGGTGCTGGCTAGGGGAATAAAAACAAGACAGCTCTTGAAAACCAGAAAAAATGAGGGCTACAACCCCTCAGTTTGCAGGGATGCGATGAGAGGACACCCAGCTCCCTAAAACAGCCCCTTCTGCTGACTGGCTTTTCAATCTGTGGCCACTGGGTTTACTCCTACAGCAGCTGCTGTGAGGCCAAATTTGTGGGGCCAAGTGCAAGATTCCCAGCAGGTGCTTGGCAAGCAGTGTATCTTCATTTTTCATTTCTTGCTAAGCCTCCTGACCTTCACTGTCACAGCTCCTGGGCCCCTGCATATTGCCTGCTTCTTTTCTCCACAACTGGACAGCCCCAGGTGCTGTCCAGCTGGCAGCTGCGACAAAACTGCAGTAAAATCCCCCAGAGTGACTTTGCTTCCACTGACTAGAGGGCACTGGAGTAAGACTGGATCACACAGGATGGCAGGAAGGAGGGGTCTGTTTTCACAGCACTTCTGTGAAGTTGTCTTTGCCCGGCAGCCAACTTTGAAAGCTGGAAGGATGCTGAGAAAACTGAATCACATTAGCCTGCTTAGACAGGAGAAAACAACGGCAAAAGTAAACCTCTCTCAACAGGTAGCTAGTCCTGCCCTCAGGGTCTTCAGCAGCAAGCCAGAGTCTCATCCCAAAGCACAGCCCTCTGGCTGAGGACATACTGTTGCCAAAGCCATGGTGTAGTACTGCAAACACATGCATCTGACTGACTTGACTGTCTCCCTGCACAGTGTCAGTGTCAGTGCCAGGCTGCCAATGCTTACAGACAGCTAGTGGTGCTGCTGGTAGGCATTTTCTCACTGCACCAACACGGCTGCTGCTTTGCCTCTGCACCTGGAAGGGTGGTGGTTTGAGTCCAGCTCTGTGACAGGCATTTGTGGGGCACAGCCAGACTTTGTGACTGGACGTTAGCCCTAGCACTGCCCACAGGGCCCAGAAACTGTAGCTCTCTGCCCATCCCCTAATGTAGCAGGCTCTGGCATTTCATTTCCTGATCCTCTGCCCCCTGCAAGCCCCAGAAGCCAGAAATGGAACCTTCACTTAGCATCCGGGTCCCATGTGCTTCAGGGGACATGCTCTGACAGTGCCTGCTGTACAGCTTATTCTTCCAGCAGCAGCACCTCCAGACAAAGGTGAATTTAAAGCTGCAAGGCTTACAGGAAAACAGCTGTCCATTTATATTTTTTTAAATCCCCTCATTACGCACAGAGAATGGCAAGACAAATCTTTCTTGAAAATGCAGGGAAATTCACAGCAGGCAGGACAAAACCAATCTCTGGACTGTGCTCTTGGGGCAAGGCACATATGGAGGAGGGATTGCTGATATAAATCCAACTGCTGTCACAAACTGCTGCAAATTCACATTTAGTTTCCTCCCACGTGGAGATGCAGGCCACTGCCTCTGTCTCCACACCAGGCAGAAAGAGATCACAGCTAGCTCTGGTTGCAGGGACCATTCAGATCATCCACTTCTCATGTAATACAGGATGTATAAACTTGTCCTGCTCAGCTTCCTGAGAGGCTAGAACATATTCCTTAAGCAAGTCAAACAGTTCTGGGAACTAGAGACTTTGGTTATTCTGCACTGCTGGTTCCCATTCCTCTCATCCAACCGTTTCAGACCACAACAACTGCACAGGTTTATTGCTGAGCATCCTCTCGAAGATGAATCCATCTCATGCAGCATAACCAGTGCATAGATGGACACAGAGCCCATTGCAAGTGTCAGTGCAGTCATCTGCATCTTTTCTGTTAGGCTAAGCTATGCCCATCAGACCTTCCCACAGATACTTCCCCAGCATCAGTGCCCTACAGCCTTCAGAACACTTCTGTTGGCCCACAACCAAGACAAAAAACAGTGGCTAAACATTACGAGTGACTCAGATTCCTCTCCTATAAAACACCTCCTCCACAGGGTGCTCACAGACTGCAGTCAGCATTGGTCTCTGCAGAGGAATTCCTGGGTGACAGATCCCACACAAAGGTGAAACATTCTTGCTTGGATAGTAAGGCACAGGCCAAGGGATGGCAAGCTCAGGTTCGCCAAGGTTAAAGAAAGCTGTCAAGTGTGAACAGAAAGGATTTACACCATTTTATCCACCATTCTCCTGTTCTAATGGCAAAAACTGCTTTAGTTCAACCTCAGGACTGGGCTGGGAATTGTCCTCACTGAGTGGGCTCTGCTCCCACAGTACAGAAATCCCCTCTGGGGTTAAAAAAAAAGGGGTACAACAGCACTGCCCATAGCCAACGAGACAGAGGAAAGTAAACAAAGAAGAGCCCTTTGCTTGTAACCCCTCTCACACTACCCTGGTACACTCTTGGTAGTGCTGGATGGTGCAGCCCTCCACACTGAGAGATTGGTGGCAAAAAAAAGGCAAAGCTCCCAGCCTCCTCCTGGTAAAGCACTACTAAGGTCTGTCAGCCTCAACAGCACCTGGGCTGCCAGTTCCACCCACTCCTGCATTTAGATCAGTCCTATAGGCCATGAGTCATTCCTTAGAAGTCCTTCAAACTGCTCTTCCATTCCCTTTGCCACTGAAGGGCAGCAGGACACATTTGGTTCCCACTGTGTGGTCACTGCCCCAAAATCTCCCACTTTCACCAGCAAGGTGTCACCGGAAACACCATTCTTGTGTGTGTTGCTCTCAGTGACCTGGAGGCTTCACCCTAGCAGGGAACAGAGCAGAAAATAACACTGCAAAACAAGGCACAAAGCTCAACACCAGCACTGCATCCTGGAAAGCTCTCAGCTCTCCTCAATGGCCAGCCTGGTCTGCCTGGGACCTGTCAGGCCCAGTAGTGGGAGGAAAAGAGAGAAAGGGCTGGAACCGTTGGAAGCAAAATCTGGCTCCAAGCCCTAGATGGACCTTACTTACCACGCTGTTGGCTGGTTTGCTGGCATGTGCCTCCATCTGCTGCCAGTACTTCTTAGACTCCTGCACGATATCTTCATGCGTCATTCCTGGGAACAAAAAGGAGACAGAACTGAGCTACATTTCTTTGGCTAAGAGAAGAGAGTGAAGGGGTTGCAGGTCTTCTTAGTTTGTGCTTAGTAACCCCTGAGTAGCTGAGAGCTCCCAACAGTCCCCCTGGTAATGTCAGGACTGAGTTGTGACAGAACCCACACAAGAACATGTCTAATCCCTTGCTAAGGAAGCTCCTCTCTACACAAGCCAAAAAAAAGGAGAAGATTCTGGTCTCCTGGACTTGTTCAAACCTACCTTTCTGCTCAGGCAGTCTGCAAAGAGCCCAGACACTGTTTTCAAGCCAATAATTTTCCCAAGAGTCAAGAGCTTGACCAAGGCTGTCCCCCAACCCCCTATCAGCAGATTCTACCACGGTCCTAAAGGCAATGCTTTGTTACTATTGATCTACTGTATATAGTGTTTTTGCTTCTAGCTTGGAAGATCACAGATACCCACTGAGACATCTAGCCTCTCCAAGACCCCAGAATTCTCACCTATTACCTGCTGGGATTAGTTAACCTGTTATACCTTAGAGCTGAGATGACTCCCCATCAATCAACAGGCAAAGAGTTAAGTTGAAATTCAACACATAGAGACACCAAGCCCAACCAAGGCAGCAAGGAAAGACCAGCAGTGCAAAACCAACTAAGAAACAGCTGCTAGTAAATAACCAGCAAGGAAAGATCTGCAAGGTCTCAAGATATCAGAAATACAACATCAGATAATGAGAAGATGGACTGGTCAGACCTTATCAAAGGAATTAGCTCCGGACCAGCTCAAGTGGAGAGGGAACAGCCTCTGTTTGCACCAGCCAGCTAGATGGGCATTCAAGTTATTAAGTGTTCTAAAGACCCAAGACAGCTGCAAAAGCAAACTGAAGCAAATATTTTCCACAGGCAGCTGATTGCAGCAAGGAGGGTGCTGAGGATGGCCTTGATGCAGCATCCCCAGGACACAGACATTGCAAATTTGATTGCTTTGCTAATGCCTACGGCTTTTATTACTGAAGTGAGGTGTTCCCCAGGATTATTACATATACACAATCACTGATCTGGGAGACAGCATGTTTCAAACTTAAGGGCCACCAAAGTTTTCATCTCAGCTTAGGCTGTGTGTAGCTTGGGTAAGTCACAGCAATCCTGACCTCCGTTTTCCTGTCTTTGATTTCAGCTGTTCATGTCCTCATCAGGCAACACTACTGCCATTTACCCAGGGCTTGAACAGGATGAAAAGCACTCAGAAAACTTCACCATTCTTCAAGAACATTTGCTCAGGTCTTTAAAATGGCAGCTACTGCATAACTGGTACTGCTCACAAGTCAGAGCTGTTGGTAAATATTCTACGTCTTAACCATTAATCCCAGAAGAAACGGTGTAGAGTCAGAAAAACTGCAACTCCCTCTTCCATGTCCAAGTATTCCATGGTTGGACACAATGATGATTTGTATTTTGGGGACGAAAGCTCTAAAGCTGGGAAAACCACAACAAAAACTTAACATGTTGCACTGGACCTGGCAGGGAGAGGGTTGAAGCAGCTCCCACCTTCTCCGTTCTGCACACCTGTGATTCTTGGGGTGCAGAACCAAGGGAGAAGCATATACAGGTCTTGTCAAAAGACTGTATTTCAAATGTAGTTCTTGTGACTGCCTTCTTCCAGTTCCAGAATTCTGAACTATCTCAACAATAAAGTCTAGAAATTTGGTGGTTGGGAAAGAAAAACACTCCCAAATGTGAAAGGATGGTTTACAATCTACCAGCTTTTCAAAACATGAACCATCACAAAGAAATGAGCTGGGGACAAAAGGCCTATGGGTTGATTATTTATAATATTTCAGCATCTTTTGCAACATCATTAGTGAAGATGAAGAGTCTGTTATTAGCACTGGTTGAAGAAGATTCCAAGAAATGTCTGTGAAAAGCCACAGTGAAAAAGAAAACAGTCTTGCCTGTCCAATTTTCAGATCTTGGGAATCTTTATTCCACTAACATGTAGCATCGAGTGGCTACAGTGTTCATTGTGTCCAGGAAGGTTCAGGTATCGGCAGAGAAACAGATGAAACAAGTCTCCGTTTTGTTAAGCATGAGAGTCCATTTTATTTCCCATCTCCCCAAGCCGGGGAGGGAGGACAAGGCAAAAGGCGAGAGAGTGAGAGATAAGAGTGGTGGGGTTTTTATCAGGTATTGCAGGGGAGGAGTCTTAGGGTTTGGGTCAAGGGAGGAGGTAACATAAGGAGAGTATGATCATATTTCAGCTCCTTCAAAATGGGAGGATTCCACACTAATACAATCCCCATAAACACAGCCAAAAGCTCTGAAAATGTTCAAATGGCTGTGAAGTGTTTCAAAAGTAAGCTGCCCTCTTCCTATTCTTGCTCTGCAAATAGTTCCCAAATGTAACTTCCTGCTCCAAAGCTAAAGCATTCCCAGAGAATGGCAACAACTATCTTTAATCTCAGTTTCCATAATGAAGGCTACACTTGGGAGAAGCAAACTCACAAGGAAAGCAGGCTTATATATACATCCCTGCAGAAAAAAACCCCACAAGATAACGTCTCTCCTATTGTTGGAAAAGCTGGAAGTAAGCACAAGGCTTAATGATCAGCTCTGAGGCTTAACTCATGGCTTGTTTCATCTCCTCAGTTTTCCCTTTGAAATAATTTCTTGAAGTAAAGAGGGCAAGAAAAAAATCAGTTTATTTCTTCTGCAGGATGAAGAGGAAGAACACAGAGGGAAAGAAGAAGGGAGCAAAAAAACTTTTCAAATAACAAAACCAGATCAAAACAACAAAAATAAACCAACCATGGGATAGGGAAAAAAGTAAGGCACTTGAATATTAGTTCCCAGAATACAGTGAGCAGTACCACAAGCATGTAGGGCAGCA
The DNA here is from genome assembly GCA_024734555.1 of Trochalopteron elliotii. Taxonomy (NCBI): domain Eukaryota; kingdom Metazoa; phylum Chordata; class Aves; order Passeriformes; family Leiothrichidae; genus Trochalopteron; species Trochalopteron elliotii. The sequence continues at coordinate 1,655,691 of JANPWX010000209.1, forward strand.
ATGGTGGCCTGTGACTCACAGGCAATGTGCTATCTTCGAAACTCCAGAGCTGTAATTTTTTAATTTCCTGAGGCCACAAGTAAATGAGGGAAGACAGAAAGATTAAAGATGGCATTTGCCACAGTGTGGTACTTGTTCATCACTGTCCCTCTTGAGCTGAAGCCAAGGCCAAGGACTGCACTGAACATCAGTTATGATATCAAAGAATGGTGAGAAACATCCATAGTGTGCTTCCTCTCTGAAGTACTCCCATTACCAGGCTGGGTGTTGCACTAAATGAGACCTTGTGGTGAAAAAACATGTAGGTAGCACTGTGGGTGGACTAATATCTACACAGCCAACAGGACAGCAGCCAGAGAAAACCTCCAATATATCAGACAGAGACAAAGAGACAGGACTGAAAGTGCCAGATGTGGGACTGTCACTATATGATTTCCTTGAGTATAATCTCTGTAAAACCCTCTCCTGAGGAATGTCATCAAAGGCTTTTTGGGAAACACCAAGTATCTTGCAAGTTCCTGCTGTTGGTGAATTTGTTTTGAGAAGTTGTAGATCCACAGCCTTCTTTATATAACCAACTGCTTTGTCATCTGTGCATGCTGCCATTCTCACTGCAAGACATGTTCACTCAGGGGTCTAACTACTGTTTGTACAAGATCTAAGCACCAAACACCTCTTGGGATCAGCTCTATCTAATTATCATTTTAATTTATTCAGCTGGTCCCAAGGGAAAGGCTTTCTGGTCTGCAAAATATAATAGCGCTGTTCCTGTAAATGGACAAGGGCCAAATCACCTCATGGAACACCTTGGTCCTCTTTTCTGTGTCCCTGACAAGGCAGTAATAATTACTTACTCTCTGAGGAGGGAGTAAGTAATATGCACAAGCAAGTGACACCCTCTCAGTACTCCCAAATCACCTTCTTCCCCTCTCAACTGGCCCTGGGTACACACCAGAAAAAACTCAGGTATAAACAACACCAGCCAAGTCACTCACCTGAATATTGCTGCAGCAGCCAGACCTTGAGCTCAATGAAACTGTGAGCAAAGTGGCAGCTGTCCTCACGCAGGCAGCCGTAACGCACCTCATGTCGGCATACATCAAACTGGAAGTGCTCCTGGAACTGACGGATCTTGGAATATTTCAGGGAGGTGGAACGCACAATGTGGACCAGACACCTGCAGAAAAATACAAAGCACCAGAGGATCAAACCCTCCCCCACTTCCTCCTCCTTACATATGACATCCAGACATTTGACTGGGCAGGCAAAGGACACAAGCAAATCAACTCCGGGAGAGACAGATTCTCTCTGGGAAAAGCAAACCCCTGCCCTCCTACCCTATCAAGCCTGGGTAGTTATTTTCACTCTCAGCACATGGGTGATGCTCTGCCTAAGTTCAGAGATTAGACACATTTCAAAATATGCAGCAAAGATACCAACTCCTCTGGTTCAGCATCTCCCCATGATGTCTCAGGCTGCCAGGAACCTGAAGGAATTGCACAACTGTGTACTTGACATGTTTGTTACACTTGTTTTCCTAAATATTCATTACCAGACAATCAGAGGCAGGATCCTGAGCTAGAGGATCTTTGTTTTGACCTTTTTGTAAAGGCCAAACTAAAAGGCAAATTAAGTCAATGGAAAACTTAACAGACTGACTCCAAAGGGCTTTGCTGATGCCTCAAATGCCTCAGTATCAGGAGCAAACATGCAGGGTGAAGCCCATAGTGCTATTTATCATGATTTGAGCTGTCCTAAGATTGGAACCCATAGGGATGAAAGGAAGAAGGAGACCAGAGCCCTGGAGCTAAAATGATTGGACTTGCAAGAGATTGTTCCCATCAGGAGAAAAAATTGTTCACTCACTTGTTGTCATGGAAACTGTGTTTTGCAGAAAGGTTGGAGCAGACAGATGGTGTGTCCTTGGTCCCTTTGCTGATAATCCGGGGTTTGCTGTCAAAGCAAATCTGAGAAGAGAAGAATTAGTGTACTGGGAAAATCTTAAGGAGCAGTGAACCAGAGCAACTTTGCTTAGAAGAGGAAGAAGAACCAGAGCCAGCCTATTCTAATGTTCAAAGTTAGAAAGAAGTGTGGTGAAAACTTTGTGGTAGGGCTTTAAAATAAAGCAAGTCAATTTCTGAAAAAGCTTCCGGACAACATTTTTTGTCTTATTCTCAACAGTATTTTCCATTGTGGTTGGAAAAATTTTGGTCAGAGCCGCATATTGTTTCCTTGTTAGCCAATAGAACAAGAACAAAGAAAAAATAAAAGAACAGCCACTTCACAGCAAAGAACACGTCACTTTACATGCACTGCCAACATGGGGAACTCTGAGCTGTAGAGCACTAAGATGATATGAAGCAATTCTCAACTGACTGACTCAGTAGCTCTGCACAGACGTCAAATGGGAATTTGTTGCATTATGGAATTCCAATTTCTAAAGTAACTGGGACTAAATTACAATTCAAAGCTACATGTCAAGATGGAGGAAGAGATGGGTGATCCCATAAGGCTGTGAGCACCTGGTTCAGCTGCAGGGCTAAGGAGGAAACCTACTCCTTTCTCCTACATATCTGCATACAGTGCTCACTGTCCTTCTGGGAGCAGGGCACTGGCTAGGACACACAGAGTTACAGGTGGCCTGCTCTTGCACCTTTAGGATTTCCTTCTTGAAGAATGTGCAACATTCCTGGACTCCTTTTCCCTTCAGGACTGCCTCCCAAGGTACTCTGTCAACCAGGCTCCTAAAGAGGCTAAAGTCTGCCCTTCAGAAGGTGAAGTGGCAAGGTGGCAGTTCTGCTGACCCCTCTCCTTACTTCTCCAAGAACTGCAAACTCTACCATTGCATGATTGCTGGGCCCAGGATGGCTTCCAACCATTGTATCACCCACCAGTCTTTGTTCACTAACACCAGATCTGGTGGATGCCTTCCCTAGCTGTCTCCCTCACCAGCTGTCTCAGGAGTTATCCTCCACACGCTCCAGGAACCTCCTGGACTGTTTCCTCTCTGCTGTGTTGTACTTACAGCAGACACCTGGTAAATTGAAGTCCTCCACAAGAAAAAGGGCCAACAATTACAAGACTTATCTGCCTATAGACTATTTTGTCTGCCTCTTCACGCTGGTTGGGTTGTCTGTAACAGACTCCCATCTTGTTGGCCTTCCTCCAGTTCCTACCCATAACCACTCAACCCTATCATCATCATCGTTAGACTTTAGACAGTCAAAACACTCCCTAACACACAGGGCTCCCCCACTGCCTCTCCTTCCTCATCTGTCTCTCCTGAAGAGTTTACAGACATCCATTGCAAGCACTCCAGTTGTGCAAGTCATCCCACCATATTTTTATGGTGGCAATTATCAACATATCAGTGGTCCAGATACATACTGAAGAGATGATGGATGCCTGTCCCCTCCCACCAGTTCTGTACCTCACAGAGGAAGGTGAAGATGCCCTGATGTTCCTTGAGGAGCTTGGCAATTGTGAGGCTGCTCTGCTTGATCCCACCTAGTGGGTCAAAGAGGAGGTCACGGTTGAGGGTCCCCTTCCTCTCCTCTGTCCACACGTCAATCTCTTCCTGGTGGTACGCGAAGGTGCAGTTATCCCCGTACTTACAGTCCTGCTTGTTAAGCATATCTACAAAGTAACAAACAGCACACACCACCACACAGGAAGGGCGGCCCAGTCAGAAACTAAACTCTCTCTCATCTTCTCCCACTGCCCACGCTTCACATGGAACTGAAAGCAAGAAAACCGAGAGCTAAAAGAAAAAGGAAAAGACATCTCCTCCCAAGTTCACCTACATCAAGATATTCAGGAGTTAATGCAAACTACTGAATGGTGACAATCTCCAGTAATGCTCCTATGGGGGAAACCATCACGAAACAAGAGGCCAGCTATAATTCGGTGCCTGGCCAGGGACAGATCATTACTTAACTAACTCCTTTTAAAGCCAATACAGATTAAGTTCTCCCATAGGCCTAGCAGTAAGGAGCCATTTTAGCTTGGTTCTTCCAATCTTCCCATCTCATTAGGTACTTTGTAATGACACTGCCTCGGGATACCAGTCTGGTCACATTGTCTGCATGTACTGTGGGATGGGTTGGAACAAAGGAACAGGCAGAGAATGCTTTTCCCAGGCAGAACCACAGCCCTGCCATGGGGCAATTGGGTTGAGTGGGACTAATGTGAGCATATGTAGAGGAAGCAGGTTCTCAGTAAAGCCCATGTCAGCAGAGCAGCTCTGAGCGCTCGACTGTGTGCAGCAGCTCACTGAGCCTTTGGAACTCTTCTGCTCCACCACTATAGAAGCTGTCTGCTCTCCACAACGTGGCAGCTCATTCCTCTTCACTGTACTGAGCCATCTAGCTCACGGGCTACTGATGGAACAGGAGACCCTACAGCCAGCAGGTAATATCAAACAGAATTTCCCTCCCAGTCTCCCCTGGCACAGCCCCTTTCCAGTGACCAACTGCTGCAGGTCACCTTTGCACAGATAATAGGATCCTACAAAGTTGGTTTTGGCTGGGCGAGGACGGATCCTCTTCCAGGTCTTGTCTTCTGAGTTCTTCAGCCTGCCCAGCAGGATGTCTCGTTTGCACTTGTGCTCCAAGCCTTCCCGATAGATGTAATCGCCAGCCTTAGGCCCTGCCAGAAAGAATAACCCCATCAAGCCCGGGGAAAGCCAATTCCTAGTCTGTGCCAGTGCTCTGGTGGCACAGCAAATGCATCACCTGTTTTGGGGTAGCAGATATGACAGGCTTGTTTGAAAATGTGAGTAGATGCCAGGGGGTTCTTCACCAGCAGAGCCGTGTTGGGCATTACTGGTTCTGGCTGGGACAGCAGGTGCTCGGTGGTCTTGGGTACAGCTGAGTGACTCACTCCAGCAAGGCTGACCTGAGAGAAAACACACACACCTCTCTCTTCAGCTCTGCAACCACATGGGCAAGAAACCTCTCCAACCCCCTGCCCCACTGCAGTCTATCAAAACCTGTCTTGTTTCTTCTCTCATCAAAATGTTCACATCTGAAATGATATTTCCAGAAGAGATGCATGCAACTTCTTCAAAGAGAATGAACACTGTGGTATGTTCACTTCAAAGACAGGCCTCTTTCCTACTGGTAAGAGACCTCAGTTTTCTATCACAAGCCACCGAACAAAATGCCCTCCTCACTCTTTCCCATTCCTTCCATCACAATCTACTCTGCAATTGAAGACTTTTAAATCAACCTTATCCCAGTCTATGAAAAAACCCAAACTGCTTATCAGTCAATCTTCAGGGATATTCACATTGATGTTAGCAGGGTCATCAGGTGACAGGAACTCAAGAATAACTTCCAAGCTTACTAATCCTCCCCTTTTTCTCCAAGAGAGAAAAGAGGCAGAACATCTGGAGAAGTCTCTTGATAGGGGCAGAGAGCAGCAAAGAACTTCAATAGCCTGAAGTCAAAGTTGGCTTACTCTGCCCCATCTTTGAGCATTATGTGGCTGCCAGATACAGTGGGACCCTGGCCTCTATGATCCCCTGCTGACCCTACAACCCTGCACACCATGTTTACCTTGGCAATACGGAGTTACAGATAAAAACAAAGATGGAACAAATGTCTTCCTACTGTGGGAATCTTTACCTGCCTTGCCATAACATGAGAGGCAACACTCACCAGGGCAGGGTAAGAAGAGGGGCCCAAATTACCTACATCACCCAAGTGACCACTACCACCACCACTACTACCTTGGCTCCAGAGCACCTTGGGACGTCAGCACGGGGCAGTAGCTCACTCACCACTGGGGCTGGTTTCTGGCTGCCAGGTGGGTGTCGCAGTTCCTGAGAGCTAGTTTCTTCTGGGCAAAAGAAGGGGAAAAGAGCCCCACAAAACAAAAATAATCATTTCACTCTCAGAGGCAGTTCTACTCACAAAAGGACAAATGATGGTTTATTAAATTAATTTTCTTTATTTATTTCATAATGCTTGAATACTTTCTTCCCAAAGTATCTGTCTAGACTCAGAAAAACTCCAGGAAAGGCCTTCTTGTCCCAGAAATCCTACTGAACCCAACTCTATGCTGCTGAGAACTGGCATTCTTAAGGCGGCAACCCAAAGCTGAAGTGAATGTGAGTGTGTAAGTGCTGACTTGCCAATCTATGCTGTTGTCAAAATACTTTTGCTGGCAATATACCGCAATATTGGGAACAAGTTAACCAAGAAGCCCACTTCCCACCCGAACAGGAGGGGACTTAGTCTTTGCCCACTATTCTCCACAGCTTTTCTCTTTGTGACACGAGAGTTCAGAGACCCATTCAAGAGGATACTCATTGTCCTGAATCCAGAGATGGGGAAGACCTACCTTGGCCTTTACCATTCTGCCAAACACAACAAGGTCCTGTATCATCTAAAACAGTCGTCATCATCATTCTGCTTACTTTGTGCAAAATGTCAAAGAGTCATTGAGGAGGAATGTGGAGGAATCACGCTATAGTCCAGCAAATTGTGCCAAGGGAGGTGTTCTGGACACCAAGCCAAGTTTAAATCTCATCACTCATCATTATATACCTTTGTGTTCATTTCTCCTCTTTAGATTTCACTCCATGCAGGTACTGGTTATCTGGGATTACATACCTATAGGTTTTCTCATTACTTTTGAGCTAAACATAATCAGTTACTCTGTCCAAGACAATTCCCTGCTCTCTTCTACATTTATATTCCTGTTCTGCCACACCAGCAGAGAAAGCTACAAGACAGATGTCCTCAGCATTGAAGGAAGTAATTTTGGCATGCATCCACAGCTAAGGCAACACAAAACAACATCACCCCACACCTACCAATGGCAAAGGAATCCAAGGTATCCAGTGACCCCCTGCTTGTCCCAAAGGAGTCCAGGGCATCAAGCCGTGTATCTGTGTATGGAAGCAGATCCAGGGAATCCAGCGAATCTAAAGTGGAGCTGCCACTTCCTCCTGGTGGGGCCTCGATGGCATCCAGGACAGAGGAGGAGGAGAGCTGCTTGGTGGGATTCATCACCAGGCCAAAAGAGGCAGGTGGCAGAGGGGTGGAGACAGGGATGCTGGCTGTCACAACTGGAGGCAGCAGCGGAGTTCCCCCCGGAAACACAGGAATCAACTGGGGCATCTCTGTTGGCAGGTTGGTAGGAATGGTACCCTGGACCAGAGACTTCAGGGGAGCAGGAAGGAGAATAAATAGCAAATTAGTATTGAGGAGCAAAGACTGAAAAGAGATGTCCTGGTTTTGGCCAGCACAGAGTTAATTTTCTTCTTAGTAGCTGGTACAACACTGTGTTTTGGATTTAGCATGAGAATAATATTGATAACACACTGATGTTTTGGTTATTGCTAAGTTGTGCTTATTCCAAGTCAAGGACTTTCCATTTTCCATGCTCTGCCAGCAAGCAGGTGCACAAGAGGATGGGGGAGACAGGACAGCTGATCTGAACAAGCCAAGGGGATATTCCATACCACAGAACATCATGCCCAGGATATAAACTGGGGGAAGTTGATCAGGGTCACTGACTGCTGCTCAAGGAAGACTGGGCATTGGTCAGCAAGTGGTGAGCAATTGTACTGTGCATCACTTGTTTCTCTTGCGTTTTATTCCTCCCTCTCCCTTTTCTATTATTATTATTGTTGTTGTTAATATTGTATTTTATTTTGTTTCAATTATTAAACTGTTCTTATCTTAAGCCATAAGTTTGGGTTTTTTTCAGTTATCCTCCTCACTGGGGAAGGGGCGGGAAGAAAGTGAGTGAACAGCTGTCTGGTACTTAGTTGCTGACTGGAGTCAAACCATGACAACAGAGAGCAAGAGGCTCCCAGTGAAGGGTGTGTTGTACTAGCTGGAGCAAAAAGCAGCTCAATCCACCTGCAGACTTCCCACAGACTTTACAATTTTTCTGTACTGCAAGCAGTCTGGACCAGGACCTCTGAGGAGGTGTTGGCATACTGAGTTTATCAGTCTGCAAGGCAGTGCCCTGCGCTGGGCACTTAAACCAGCTCAGGTCGAGAAACAAGGCAGCCGAGTATACACAGTGCAAAGGTCAGGGTAATGATGATAAACCACGGCACCTCTCATCAGGGCTTTTCCAACATGAAAATCACTATACTGTCTCCAGACCCAAGATGGCTCACATAAGCAACACTGGCAACTAAAATCCAACACAAGTATGAATACAGATTGTCTATGCAGCTCCCAGACCTGTTTAACGAGCTTAGGCTAAGTGCAACCTGCACAAAATACAAGGAGATTATAGCATGCCCACTGTATAAAATAAATCCATCATTCCTGCTTCACCGCACTCATTTCTACTTTCAGACTGGCTTCAACTTCATGGACATGGGAGGCCAGATCCCTGAAGCTGGACACAGCAAACCAAGCTTGGAGGAGGACACTACATACTCACAGCAGCAGAAATAAAGGAAAGAATGAGTGAGTTTTGCCAGAGGAAGAGATAGGAGAAAAGAATCACAGAAAGAGAATGAGAGGCAGCATGCACATCCTCATGCTCCAAGAACCGCCAAGGACCTATTTGGAACAAAGAAGCAGCAGACCCCATGCAGTGCCCACTCTTACTAGAGGGTATGGTGACCCTTCAGCAAGGGAATCCAGGAGGGAGTCTAGTTCTTCCCCAATGATGTCCCCATCTGTGAAGTCTTCCACGTTCTCAGGAACTGGCAAGGGTACACAGTCTTGAGACGGGAGCAAGCTGGCAGCAGGAAGCGAGGTGGGCAAGCCCTTTGCATCAGAGTCAGAGGGCAAAGGGGCCAGCCCCTCATTCACAGGGATGGCCACAGGAGCCAGGAGGCACTGCAGGTCCATAGAGCAGTCTGTGATGAGAGAGAAACAGAGCGAGTCACCAGGAGAGCCTCTGTAGGAGGCAAATAGAGCACAGCGTGGCAAAACCAGTATTGTACAACTCCATCAAATCACAAAAATCAAGTATGCCAATTTTCTGAGAGGAGAGGCTCTAGTCTGAAGAGTACTTACTCTTTCATTTTTGTTCTCACTCTCCAATGGCTCACCAATAGCTGAAATACATTGTAAGGCCCAGTGCCCAGTGTGACTATCAGGATTTGGCAAGCACGTACAGCACACAGAAACAACAAAAAATCTGCGATTGAGCAGTTACTGTGAATTCACTATGAGCAGGACTAAAACCCAGGGGCACATAATACAATTTCTCTACAACCCACCCACCACCTGGTGTTTTCTTTAATGTTCCTCACTAATGCATTTGGCAGAGTTTACTGCCTTCTCTATGCCTTGGATCTTTGATATCCCAGCTGAAAGCTTGCTTACTTGCACACCCCTTCTAAAACCCCAGGCATCCTAAATGGAAGAAGATAAAAAACAGAAGGCCCTGTTGGGAGGAGAGTCAGAGATTGAGTGGTCAGATCAGGTTGTGCTAACAATGTGTGCCAAAATCCCCATCAGACTCACTCAGCTGTCTTAACCTAGGTAATTTCCCTGCTTTTGAGTATCTCCTGATGTCCAAAAGTGGGAAGCTGCCAGCCATTTTCCCCCTCAATATCTGATCAGCAAACATGCCCTTGGGAATTTATGTGAGGCAGGGTCGAGGCAGGAAAGAGGCAGTGGTTTTCCCTAAGGTTTCTTCCCCTCTCAAGTACATTACTGAAGTAGTAAAATGTTCCCATCATGCAATATATTAAGTGAAGTTAAGGTTACAAGTACATGTTTTTCACAGAAGAGCATTTTATTCTCAAAAAAATTAAAGGTTAAAAAGGAAAGTTCAAATGTTAGAGATTTGGAAAATGCAGCGTAACATTTGCAGTTCTCAAACCAAGCACCCAAACTACCTTAATTCTGCCCCTGTGCAGATATCCTGGAATAAATGAAAACAAATAAGACAAAGATGCTACCTTCTCCAGCCACATTCCATTGGCTGCACTGTAATTGCAACAGACTATGGCTATAAAAGCAAGGCAAAGTTTGGAAGGAGAGACAGTAGTTTTTATTAGAAAGACTGATAGAACTGGGAAAGAAACTAGACAAACTTCAGAGACACAAAACTTGATCCAGCAAGAAATGCTGCATCCTGTCTGTACCAGGTCTGTTCACCCAGCCTCCATGAGAACTTGGCCATCTCTCTGCATCAGGGACCAGATGAGTGAGCCCTGTTACTGCAGGGCTGTAGTAACAGCTGCAAACAATTGCAAACAGCTAGTTTGCTGGCCCAGGAATGTGCTGGTGCCTTCTCAGAGAGCTCAGCAAATTAGCAATTTCAGCAAACACCCAAGTTTTGAACAAAATAACAGCAGAGATGACTGAACACAGGCGTGCGCCCTTATCTCTAACCTCATCAGGAGCACAGCACCACCCCCTGCAACCTTTCCTCCAGTATTCGTTGTGAATGGTCCACGTGGATGGACCACAGCAAAGGTCATTGTGCAAGGCACTGGAGGCTAAGCCATGACAAAAGACAGGGAAGCAGGGGAAGTGGCAAGAAACAGACATAGGTCCCTCTCCACATCCTCAAGCATGCCATTGAAGGCAAAAACATATTGTACCTTATGGGATCTAACATAGGATTTTGGTGCTGCAACTGAACGTATTTCTCACAGGCAGTGACTTGAAGGCTGTGCATGTCCTTAGTTTTGCAGCTGCCCCACCAATCGGGCTCATCTCCAACCCCATGCCCCCTTTGCAATGACTTCTCTCATCTCATCTCCCTTTGGTGCAGAACCCCCAGCTGCCAGGGAGCCAGCTATCCAGCTTTTCTCATGGCTGGAAGCTTGGCCAGATTCCCTGCAGTACAAAGGGATGGCTTGTGCCTTCCCATTTTTCAGATGTTTAAATCTGGGATACTGTCAAGATCCCTACAGTGGCCAACAAGAAGTTCAGAACATGCTGGAAGGGATAGGGACACATGCAGTGGGGAGTAAAAGGGTGCACAGTGACAGGGACCCAAAGAATCCAGCAGTTCAGACCTTCCCTGAGGAATGAATGACACTCTGCATTTTCCACTCAGACTGGAAAGCAAAGAAAAGAGGCCCTCACATACCATAAAAGGCCCCCACACATCCTAAGAGGCCTGGAACCCAAAAATGCTGAATAGCATGACCAAAAGGCAGACAATAACATGAGATTCCCACAGCTCAGTGCATGTGAAGGGCAAGGAAAAGAGCAGGGACCAACAGATTCCACTACTTGCAAGTGGAAGAGGGAAGATGTCCACTCCCCTCTCCCTGACCACCCAAACCCCATCATTCCTTCAGCCACTTCCTCCCACTCTGTCCAATCTTTTTTTCTATCTCTCCTTTCCCATTCCTGCTTTCCTCAGGACACCAGATCAGCTGACCTCACTCACCAGCTGTGAGACCCACATCTCACATACTCTCCATACAAAATGCTCATGCATCCTCTGCATTCTCTAATGTTTGCTCCATCTTAAAAGAATAAAACAGCTTTCTTTGACGAGTAGCTCACAGGCACACCCACACCTGCTGATTTCTGCTCCTGCCATCACACTCAGCCCCATGTATTATTATAAGGTCAACAAGGGACTTGTGCATACACCCCCATGAACCAAGTCTCCCATACCAAGCCCCCCCAGCTGGTAGCTTCTCTGGCCATACACATGCCTGACCCCAAGGGGCAAGTACAGAGCTTTTAAAAGCACTGTTTCTAGGTCCACTCTCCGAAACAGCACTGGTTTCCTGGTGCATTAACTGACCAATGGCCAAACTGAACCAGATCTGAGCCATGATCTCTCTGCAGGTCTGGGCTGAGTTAATCAGATTACTTCAACCAAAACATGGAGGAAAGGGCTTCAAGAGTCTGCATCTTACAAAACAAAACAAAACAAAACAAAACAAAACAAAACAAAACAAAACAACCACAAAAACCCTTGCTAAAAAAACCCTCTGTATCTGAAACTCTCAGGATACCCAGCACCCACAGCCATGGGTGGCACACCACTATCAGGGCAATTGAATAACACATAATTCTAATGGTTTTGCAAAGATTTCCTAGCAAGATTTCCTAGCAATCTTTTGCAAAGATTTCCTAGCAGTAAAGGCTCTGTCTGCCTGATCTGCAGCAAAAAGTGGCATGCTGCTCTTATACCAAATCCAGATTAGATAAAGAGCTTACTGGATGCGGTCATTTGTTAGTCTGTAGCAGGAGTCCAGTTAATTTTAGCACAGCAAAATAATGCGAAAAACTCTCCTTAATTCACAGAACTGGGTCTCATGATCTCATGTAGCAAGTAGATACTAAATTAGCATTCAACAGAGAACTAACATGCTTTCCAAAGCACCCTAATAATGAAATTAGTTTCTTTCTATAAAAAGAGCAATTGCTACTTGTGGTGGTATGTCCTCACCCTTACCTTCACATACACAGAGCTACCTTACAAAGGTACAAAGACTGATGTGCTCAGAGGCAGAAATTCAGTGCTCCAGTACACAAGGTAGCAAGCCTTTCTACAGAGGCAGAGTTAAGGTCACCTGTTTCTCAGCATGAGAAAAGCAATCCTGTTAATCTTCCTTCTTCTTCTCCTGGGTGCCTAACCTTGAACTCGGCTCTCCCTGGGTCCCTCCCAACTCCTTTGTTTTCAATTCCTCCACCTCAGTGTCTTGGAGGACCATACGCACTCAGAGCACAAACAACCTTAACTTTACTTTATCTGGACTGTTTTGCCTTGGAGCAGAGTTTCAGAAGCTTTGCCAAAGAGCAGCTTTAAGAAAGCACAAATGGAGAGAGCTGTGTACCTCAGCAGACCCTTTTAACTCCCAGATCCATGTCTCACTGGGCCTGGACAAAAAGCTGTTTTTGCAAGAAAAACACTCTTGGCTTTGCACCACTTTCTCCTTCTCCTAGTTGCCAAAGTTGGGAGTGTGCAGAAGAAACACAAATACAGGTGATGAACCTCTCAAGCTTGCCAGCCTGGTCACATACCATACTGAAGCCACAAAAGTCTGAGGAGAGAGATATCTTTACCTGTTTCGATGTCATCTATTGAGCCCAATCCATTAGAAGTAGTCTGCAAAGAGGATGTAGGAAAAGGGAGAGGAAAAATATTGTGAGAAATCAATCTTTACAAAGACAACCACACTTGACACATGGGACTCTTTACTACTCCTAAAGTATATGACTCTTTCGTTTCCTTTATGACTTCTTTCTGTGCTGGAACAGTAAAACCAATGAACTTCAGGAGGCCATTGATCCAAGGAACTTATTCATGTTTACCTTCAGCAGCCGACAAACCCTTTTGCTGCAAAGGAAAACCATGCCTGCATAATATCCAACCGTGTGAGTAACTCCATACATTAAACAGAGTATTTCACGTATGGATAAGAACATTGTGTCCCAAGTCCCAGGATACACCAATCAGCCCACTGCATGGGAAATCTGATTAGCCTGATCTTACACAATGTTCCTTTTCTTAGTTCACATATTTTGCAATCTAACAACCACAAACTTCTACAGAAAATTCAAAACAGGAAAATGTTTCCACCAAGACAACTGCTGACTTGGAGCTGAAGGCAAGAAATAAACTGAATCCATATTTTACAGAAACATAAATAGAGGTAAGTACGTATGCTTTTAGCTTAATCTTAAAAAGGCACAAGTAAAGCATTTCCCTTTTGATATTACATGTACTACAGTGGGTTTTGCACTATTTTTAATTCTTATAAAAGGAAAAGATTTTCAAATTAGAAACTAGGCACAACTATTAAAGAAAGCTGACTGGCCTTCCTAGAAAGATGTGAAGCCAAATCCCTAAACAGTGGGAGGTAAAATAGTTCTTTAGTATCCCATCTTCTTGTACAAAATTACAATGTTTACAGTTTCATTGTTTATTTGTTTTAAGAAGCATTCTGAAGTACCAAACAGCCTGTAAAAACAGCAAGTGTTTGTTTGTTGGGACGATTTTTTGCCCAGTGGTAGAACAAGGAAACCAGCAATTTCTTCTATTTTACCTTAGTATTTGTACACTGCCCTGCCCAGCTGGATCTCCCAGGATTATACAAACAATACATAAACTGTGTATGTATCTTGCTCAGTACATCACAGGATTTAATTTTATATGTTTCTTCAGCAGTTGTACTTTCTGATTTTTACTTTGTTTAGCATTGTTGTTAGATATGCAAAACTTGAAAACAAAAATTTATTTAAAATGCAAGAGAAAGCAATATTAACAATAACTAAGAAAAATAACCGTCTTTGGTGATCTAATTACTGACAAAAAATTATGTCAGTAGAAATATTTTCAAAGAAATTAATTTCTTGGCAATATCCCTTAAAAGCAGAAAACACCAATTAAAATAGTTAAAACCTAAAAGACAGTTATAAATTTGCATGTAAATAAAACTTTAAATCACTGTAGTAGCACAATCCATAAACAGTAACAACTACAGGATGCAAACTCTACCTGGTTTGATGAATTGAATGATGTGCCATTACTGAGTAGTGAGAATGTTTCCAATTCCTGCTGCAAGGAAGAGAGAGGTCTTAGAGCAGAATTCAGCCCGTGAATGCTCATAAACTAGTTAAAACTGGGTTACAATATAGTTTCCTTCTAAGCACTACCCAAAAATAAAAGCCACCGCAAAAGGTTACCCCACTGCGACGACACAGGAGTACACATTTGTCAACACTAAAAAGGGACATTTAATTGCTCTGTACACCTCAGAACATCTGACCCACAAGCAGGAGGCACAAAATTTCCTTGAGAAACAGACGGGCTTGCTTTTCATTAAGAAGTTACTACTTTGGGACGGCATTACCACACTGGAGTGAAAGCTGGAACTCAACGTGAGATCACAAAGTGTTAACAAAATACCAATCACAGAATTTCAAATAATAAAAAGCATTCAGGAGTGTTTAATTTTTGTATTTCTAACATACCGGTGGTTTAAGTCCATCTCACCTGAGTAACATGACAGCAGCAAAAAAGGTGGCAAGGCCAACGCAGTAAACAGCTACAAAAAGTATTTCCACATATTTCCAAATAAATATTTGAGACAGAATAACTTGGGAGTGTGGAAAGCTGCTACAAGATCAAGAAATTTTCTTAGGCCGGGCAGATCACACATGAGGTTTGTTGGGGAGATGATTAATATGTTACAGACAGATTTACCCTAAAAGCTCTCTGCAAACCGGATGCCTACCTCATGCTACAAAGGTGCCCCTCTGCAGATGGAACATGCTGTTTGTTTAATACAACCCTGTGCTTGGGCCCAAGGATGCAAATGCAAATCTCAGCCTCCACTACTAGCTCATGTTCTCTGCTCCTGAGAACAAAATGCGTGACCAAGGCAGCTTTAAGGGAGAGCAGCTTTATGGCTAGCAGTGGCCTAACGCCCTCTAGCTCCATCCCAGGGTACACATCTAAACACCTACAGCACTTCATTGTAGAGCCAAGTTATGGATCTAGCCACTGGTGTCAATTAGCTTCTGACCAGGTGTGTACCCGTTGTTCTCTCAAAGCCAAGCCTTTCCCCCACCACAAAGAAGTGTACACCTAGAAATGGGGCAGGAACCCTTCATGATCCACTGCACTACAAAGCCAGCCATTCCTCCAATGCAGCAGGGGATGCCAACCTTCTCATTGCATAACAGGGAGAGGGTTGTGATGCAAAACCTGCTTTGGGATCAGGCCACATGTTCCTCTCCTGCAAAAAACACAGTAAGCATCTACTGCATCAGAAATTTCTCCTGTAGCACCAGCTGGGAACTCAGAAAATATTCTGGCAGTAGACACAGAGCAGCAATGGGGTTAGAAATGGATCAAAGCAAAGTGAGTCAGAGAGTCAGGACAAGGAGGGTTGCCAGCAGCCTGCTAGAGTTTGCAGGGTTGTGTACATATGTCTGTAACTGCAGAGCAGCACCTACCACTTCTGCAAAAGTAATATGTACAAGCAATGGATAGCCTCTAAGACAAAAGAAATCATACCTGAGGTCTTTTGTACGCTTTTCGAACCCTCAGTCCCAGCTTCTGGGCAAGCTCTTGTCCCAGTTGTGTGACGCTTTCATCCTGGGGACAAAACCATTGACGGGACACTTTCAGTTTTGCCTTTGTGGTGCACAGAACGAAATAAAGAGGAATGCAGTTATACACATAGGGCTGCACAAAGAAGCCTCAACTTCAGACACAAGCAGGTAGATAATTTCCAGAACAGCCCCAGAAGAGTCCAGATAGACTTCAGCATTCTTGTCATTCAGTCCTGCCAAGATGCTGCAGTTGCACCAGGAGTTTTGCCCTACACTCATTCAATGCTGCAGAAAATCAGAATCAAATATCTGCTTCCAACAAAGCACCCACTCTGCGAAAACAGGATTCAGGAGTCCTGCTGGCAAGTTGGCTGAAGGAGGTCCATGTTACATGCCTTCAGCCAGCTGAAGGCTGGCTGGTGATACAGCTTCTGCAAGGTCTCCATGTCTGGGAAGGAGCCTGTACATCTTCCCTCTCTTCCAGCTGCAGAGGTAATAATCAGTTTTGATAGGCAGACAGTACCCACTAGCCTATTTTGCTTGTTTGTTTTCAAAGCTGAAGCCAAGTCTCAGTTTTCAACCTACTAGCTAAAAGGCGTTTTGACTGTCTCCAGCTCCAGTTAACCTGCCTCAGCTTAGTCAAGCAGATCGTTCAGCTTTCCCCATTGTGTGGCATTTTACCATCCTCCCTGTCCAGTGTCCATGCCCACTCATACATCATGGGCTTTCTGCCCAGACTAACAACCTGCCACAGTCTTCTGCACTTCTATATCACCAGCAACTGTTTCCTTCTGTTTTCCTCTCCCTCGCTGTTTGCAAAAATATCAGAATACTTTAACAGTTTTTTCAAAGAAGAAAAAAAGTATCTGCCCAACCTGTTGTGATAGCCTTCCTGAATCTTCCAACATTTCCCCCCTCATCTCCAATCTTGAAGCTTGCCCTCTTCTCTCTACTTGCCATGACAGTCTTTCCAATCTCCTTCACCCTGCAGGTTGAGTCCTTTCCCTTTCAACAGCTGAGAAACCTCTGGTTCTTACAGCCCACATATCAGTAACTTTTCCCTTCAATCTGGAGTCCCATTTTTTGATTGTACTCATTCCCCCACACTCTTAACATTAGTCTTGGCACCATCTTCACTGAACTCAGTGAAAACAAAATTTAGCTTGTCCATTTCCTCTTTTAAAGTACCCCATGACATACCAAAAACAAGCGCACCGCAGAGAAGTATTAACTTCACCATACTGAGAACTTCTGCAAACTAGCAGCACTGAGTATCTGCACCCAGAAATAACTCTGATAGACAGTGAGCCAAATGAGTGGCAGATCCTTCATCACCAGAAGTTTTAAGACAGGCTCTGTTTTGACCACAACAAAGTTCCCAGCAATTACAGCAATGCAAAGATGGAAGTACCCATGTGCTCCAGAGGGTAATGGAAACAGGAGTGAAATGATGGATAGCATGACTTCCTTTCATGCAGAGAAGGATTATGATTTCTGTTAAGCAGGTAATAAGACAATGGGGTATGTTAATTTACAAGGCTGAATTGTTTAGAACAGGAAACACAGACCACTCAAGATGGAGATTTTTAGGCTGAACTTTCCTGGCACTGAGAAATTTGATAAAGTAACGATAATAATGGGAGTTATGTAAACATAACTATATAGTTAAAATATTAATTAAATTAAGTGGCTAAACTGCAATGTAAAATATAACCACATATGGCTCTACAAGAACACCTACATTAGATGTTTTGGTTAATCAAAGGGTTTGTTTATAAAACAGTTCCTTGGGATTCCCCAAACATGGTATCTTTAACATGTTTTGGTCCCTCTGTTCTGCCAAGTCAAAGAAGCTAGAATTTACAAGCTATACAAAAGGAATAACTAACTGCTAAGAAGGCTTCCAAAGATTGCTTCTATAACACTAATAATAAAGGAAAGTTAACTTCTTCTGCTGAGGCGGATGCATTTTTCTTATAATAACATTACTGTGATGGATCAGAACAAAGATCAGCACAGTGCTCACTTGGACCCATGTAATCACAGTTTGCTTTCCTGATCAATATCTGGCCTAAGAGGATGCTCAAAAGCACTATCAGGGAAATATTTAGTTTCCTAGTATATGCAGATAGTCCTCTCCACGTGCAATAATTTACACGCCCCTGAACACAAAAATAACTATGCCATGTGATGTCAAGGACACCTTTAAATGTTCTTCAAGAAATAAAAAGCTTGATCACTTTGCCTTAGCAATCAGTAAGTGAAATGTGAGACATTTGTATCCAACACAGGAAAACCACAGGCTTTCCTTTCAGAGCTCCAGTTCCCATTTATCCCATGCTCCTAGTCACTTCCATTAGAGATACAAAAGTAGCCAATTAAAACATTCTCATGGCTTTAGTTCACCATTTGTTAGAGTAGGGGTTTGCTCTTCACAAACCGACCATGAACCTGCTGTCACTAACTGGTGTCCCTGGCTGGCACTATCTGCAAGAGGTAACTTGACCTGAAGAAACATGTGAGGACAAACATCTTTGAGCCAGAGTGACAGAATTTCTGGGCATAAGCATGTTCTTGGGAACAGCCAAGATTTCTCTTCCACTATCCTCTGGCCTCACACCAAGCATGTTGAGAGAGGAAGGTTGTGAGGCACAAAAACCAAGATGAGTTGTATGTCAAAAACTTACATGTGGGAGGGACAGCAAACATCGGCTGTTGCACTCATATGCTTCTTTGTGCCTTCCAAGTTCATTTAAGGAACAGGCTTTCCGGAATAGTGCTCGGATATTCTCCTTGTCGAGACTTAAAGCCTTCTCACTGTCTTCCAGCGCCTTCTCATACAACCCCTGCATGGAACAGACCACCTGGAGTCAGCTGAGGCACAGCAGACTAACTTGTCCTTCTCTGTGAATGCAAATGTTCTATCTCCCAGCAGAAAATAGGAATACAAGCGGCAGGTGGAAGTACATATGTTACCTCATGCACAGACCAGTGTGCAAACGCACCTACATTAACAGAACATTTTGTTAAATCTTGCAAAACTCAAAACATTTTGAAGTCAAGGAATGATAAAACTAAGGCTGCTTGAGCAACCATATCTTGTCTCCCCCTCTACCCTGAGCATGTTACACTTGAAAGTCTTTAATTATGTGACTGCTTGCTAATTTTCAGGGGACTTGGTGTCCTTACAAACAAGATGGGCTTGCTCTGCGGTTATGCCATAAAGGAAAGCTGTTACATGCCTTAGTAAAATGGACACATGCAGCCTTTTAAAGCCTGGGTATTTCAGAATCCTTTTTCATGTGTATGCTGCAAGTTCCCTCAAGACCCAAAACCTTCCTACTATCTTCCAGTGACTCAAAGGAGGAGGCAAGAGCTTCCAGAGCAATAAACAGTATTCCAGAAAAATACTTACTCAATACTGGAAGACACTGGATGATATTAACTCCTCACCATTGAAGACCAGAACTGCATTGTCAGTACCTTAGGCCTGGCCCCCTCTCCTCACATCCTTCCTGTGGTCTAGCAAGACACAGTGTAATTGTGAGGAGATTGCAGATTTTTCTGTGTGTTGTTGTCTCCTCCAGTGCTTGAACAGCGAGTGGACAAAACCAGCTGAAATGCTTATTGACATCTTTTCCAACTGCACAGCACTGCAACCTTGGCTCCTTGGGATGACTTGGGAAAGCACTCACCATGGCAAAGTAGCAGGCAGCTCGGTTGACATGGAGCTTGCAGAGGAGTTCCTTTGGGATGGTCACCTCGTCGGAGGCTGCATAATCCGCTATGTTCAGCCCTTCTACGTACTGTACCAGGGAAAGCTTGAAATCCTTCTCTCGGAACAAATCATTGCCCTCTGCAAACAAGTTTCTCACCAGCTTCTGCAAAAAGGCCTGGGCAGCAGGGAGAGAACAAATACACTCAAGTGGATATTCAGAGACAGGAGAGACTTCCCAATTTCCCATTCCTTTCCATATCTTTTAGCAAACTGCTTGCCCACTAAGATACTCCTGCATCGCTACTCTCCTGCAAAACATCAGGTTTTTGGTAGAGGAGAATAATATAGTTGTCGCCAGACAGACACGGAAAGATCACACTCACACTGTCAGGTGGTGAGAACGAGAAAGAAGGAAGTTTATTTGGGATTTTGACTTATATAGTTTTTGGAGGTTGATCAGGGATTGGGGGACGAGGTTGACACCTCTTTGACTTCACTGGTCAAACCAGAAGTCCATCAATTTTTCCTTCCCCCAGAAAGGAATGCACAGTTTACAAAACATCACTCTTTTTATTCGTTACAATGAGTAAAAAAACTCCAGTACAAAATGTAAACATCAGAAGGCTGAAAAATCAGAGCAACATATAGTCAAATCCCCATTCTTCTTAAGCGCTCAAGTGTCTTCTCCTTTCCCTGAAAGTTGTCATTGTCAGAACCTTAAAACTTTAAGTCACAGGTAAATTGCGACAGACCATCCCACATTCTTCACTATTAGCATGTAAACTAATGGCTGTGCAACAGAACAAATCTTGCTAACCAGAGGGATCCCAGTTTCAACAAACAAAATCTCCATTACCTCATAATCTTCTTGGCTTAGGGGTAATGTGGACCTGAAGAAAAAGAAGAAAAAATACTCATGAAACAGGCATCAATGCAAACAAGGGCTTTTGTCTGATGAAGAGATCATTTTTCTAGTCCTGTATTGGTGATCTCAGTAAGTTACTGAACATTTTATTACTGCAACTGCATCTGAGGCAAAGAGAGCAGAGTTAGGGAGCATTATGCTCAGTGACAGTCACAGTGCTGTCAAGTGATGGTCACATCTTAGACGGACTTGAGACTAAAGGAATCTTATTATCATTTATTTTCTGTGCATACATGATCCTCCATAATGTGCCTTCTGACAGTCACCTAAAAAACCCGTCTTTCATAAAGTCCCATGAGAGACTGCCATGAAGAATACAAGTGTATTTTATGTGCATCTGGCTCTAATGAGAAGCATCAGAGTGGCACTCCAAGATCTCCTCAAATCCTTTGTGAGACCAGAGACACACAAAGATATATGCAATCACTTTTCTCTGCCTTAACTTAGCTACATGGCTTTAGGCCTACCCCACAAAAGGAAGGGAGAAAACAATGCAGGTTCAAGAGACCATTTAACTCCAACTTTTTTGGCCAAGGCAGAGCCACAAACACTGGCAGTGCTCGTGAGGATAACACCTACCCCACAACAGCACTGAGACTTAAGAAAAAGGTTCTGCTTTTCAAATTGGACCACCCAATTCATCCAGGCTTGGTCCACATATATTTATTTTTTCTCTTCAAGGACAAATCAATAGGCTCAAGAGAAGTCCTTAGCATCTTTCACAGCTTTTCTTACCTGCAGTGCATACATCATCTTACATGGTTACAGAATAAACGTCTTTTAGATTTTATCCAATCACTCGTTAAAACTAACTACAGGAAATGTCATGGCTTTGTAAGAAACATTCATGCTGCTTACAAACTTGGACTCCCTTTTTCGCATTAAAAAACACATATGGCACTGCTCCTGGTTCAGAGTGCAAGATATGCTCCAGATGCATGAACTACACCTCATATTTCTAAATTATTTTCTTCCCCAGAATCTTGTGCATTTTTATAAGTGCTACCAATATAAAACTCGCAATCACCTCTCCAAAACTGGGTTATCGACCCTATTTAGTCTCAGACTAGGATGAAAGTATCATGGCCATATTAGAGGATACAAATATGTAACATAGAAGATCTGAGTGGGGGGGGTTCCTATTGTAGAGGCACAGATTTCAGGCATAATAATTGCAGGACTCAAAGCAGACCTTAAAAAACCCCAAAATCATCTGATTACAATCTTACTACTTCCTTACTCACCATGGAACCTGGACCTATGTTTGAGGCCTCTGCTAACTCAAACATTGGAGGGAGAAATACTACTGTATCTTATAAGGAAGTACTAGGATTTGTACCTATTACATAAGCAACCACTTCAAGCTCTACAAGGCCACATGATATTCATAGAAAAGTGATCTGAGACATCTACCAGGCTGGCAACTGTAAAAGAACCCAGGTCATCTACTTTTCCTATAGGCACCATATGAGGTGCCTAACAAGTTATGTACCTTGTTTCCCCACCTACAGAACTGAAACACTATCTCCCTTCCTAACGAAGGTGGGATAACCTTATTGAGAGAGCACTTTGTGATCTTCATGCTGAAGATGATGTAGAAGGTCCAAGTACTATTAGCATTATGCTGACTGTAAAGATCATCCTGGAACTGCAGTGGGAGGCAAAACCAAAGGATATTAAAATGACAGAATTTCAAGTTTAGGGAGCTAACAGGACAAGAAACACCCTGAAAAATCACAGTCAAAATCCTCTGGACAGTATCTCTTTCCCATGCAGCAACCCAAAGCAGTAAACAGGAAAAACTCAGTTCCTGCAATCCTCGACAGAAAGATGACCACCTCCAAATCCACAGGGAACACTGAGGTTGTCCACTTACTGAATGAACTGAAGTCCTTTCTCTATTTCTTGTTTTCTCTTCTGCCTCTCCATTATAGTTGCTGTGGAAGAAAAAGAAAAAGAAACAACACAAAGTGAGTAATTTTAGGTCTTGCTGTCAATTAAACAACACAGTATTTTGTTTGTGCCTGAATCTACTACTAACAAAATGTTCCAGACCAGATGCCCCAAACAGCGAAGCCCATGATTTATCCACACTGCAGATACAGCACGGCAAGCAGCTCACTACCAAGTATCTGCTTTTTCTCACATGCCACTGACAGGATACATGGGCAAAAAAGAACTACTTCAATTTGAGCTCTCTCCTTAGGCTGCCAGTAAATAAAGCAATGGGAACCAACTGTTACCATGACTGCCTTCTAGCAAAGGGAAGAAACCCAACATCATCTTTGCCTGCACTGGCAGTCATTTCAGGAATTTGTGCTGAGACCCTCCTATGATAAGCAATTCTGACCACTATTTATCTGGGACAGATTTAAACTGGTTTACTGCACAGCATATGAAACATACCTTATCTACATAAGGTTTATGGAGGTACAGCACAAAGGGAAATGCAAAGGAAGGAGATGGAATTGCTTGCTGTGGTCCACATAAAAGGACAGCACTGAATCCATGCAATGGGGATTTCACGCTGAAAATTAGCAGGCAAGAGCAGTACAGACTGGGGAACACTTCTTTGGAGAGGGAACAGAGCCCTATCCTGCAGTGTTTTAAACTGGAGTGGACAGCACCTTAGGAAGGCTCAAGAGCCTTCTGCACTTCATCCTCTGCAGTTTGGAAGCAAATTCTGGAATGGCTCCCCAGTGACTTTTCTCCAAGGTACACAGGTCTGTCACACAAGAAAAGAATAATGAAGGGGAGAAAGAATGGCACTTTGTGGCAAAACTGAGTTGCTGGTGACAGTGAATTTCATTTCAACCAGCTGTGACCAAAAATAATGCTCAGCATTTGAGGAATAGGAGCTTGGGGACAAAGGCAGCAAGTATAGAAACACTGAAATGAGATGAAGACCCTGTACCTTCCCAACCCAGGACTGCCTCTGAAAAGATACTAAAGTAATTTCTCCACCTCTACACTACAACAACTTGGAGAGCATTATCATCCAGCCCCCTTTTACATTAAGACCATCCCTATCATTCTAAGATATCTTGGAGTATCAATGACACACTCAGTCTGAACAGGGTGAAGGGGCTTTTAAGGTACATAAAAATCAATCTTGACAACTCAGCAAGCCCTTATTGATTGTGCTCTGTGCCACACAAAATGTACAATTGATACCTACCCTTTACCAAGAAGAAGAGCTGGGGGAAGGGGGAAAAACTGGAGTGAGACAAATTGGCAACAGAAGGAAGCAAGAGTTTGAAAGTGACACTGTGCAGCTTCTAAGTCATCAGACAATAAATTTGGGAGCAATCCGGTTCAAGCAGCAGGTAGGAGATTTTGGAACTTGGAACAGGATGGGCAGTGCAGCAAGAAAGGGAAAGCCAAGAGACAAGGTGAGGGATGATCAGCATCTCTACAAAGGCTTTTAAAAGAAGTGATGGAGAAGAGCTGATATACTTCAGTACGACACCAACAGAAGGCCTGCATTTATTCATAAATAGCCTGGATAATGAGCAATCATGAAGAAAAAAGGAAATTTAACAAGGAGATTTAAGGTTAATATGATCACTAATAATACAGACAGACAGGCTTGAGAGGTAGACAATGAGAGAGAGGTAATTAATTTAATTTTTCTCCTTGTGTGAAATTCTGCAAAGACAGAGGAAGTAAGAGAGAAGAGAGAAGCAGAAAAGCAGTAGGAAAGACTTCCACAAAGGCAGCAGTGAAAGACATGAAAGAGGACAGAGCCACCCCAGAGCATTGTAGGAAACTGTGAGGGCCATCAGAGACAAGAGTGAGGAAAAAGTCTCCACAGGAAATGACAAGAGAGAAACTGTGGGGAAGAAGAGGAGGCAAAAGAGTCAAGTGAACCTTCCCAAAGGCTTATGGGGAGAGCACAGGGAGGAAGGAAGAATTCCTAGCTGGAATTCTGGTCCCTGAATACACTAAATGGCATGAAGTACTTCAAACAGCCTCACCTTGGACCTTTACCTATGCCCCTCTGTCCATAGTCTAGGAGCTCCATTTTAGCTGAGTTCCAGGTCCTGTCTTGTGTGAGCTATGCTGTGGGTGAACTTATCCTCAGTTCTATCTCTGGGACAAACCTTAGACCTCCACTGCAGGCAGCTTGTCTCCAGTCCTGTCTCTGGCACCATCTCCTACCACCGGACTCGCTGGGTGGACCTGGACCAGATTCACCACCTAATCTTCTTTGGGACTATTGATGGGCCACTGCTATTGCCATCTAGTTCTGCCTACAGTGTTCAGGTGTGGTGGGACTGTACCCTGTGAATGAGGGCATTGCTGGTGCCATCACCTTCAACTACTCACTTGTCCTGCCTGGAGGTGCAGCCCTGCTCTTGCTGCTCCCTGAGTCATGCTGGAGGGAACAAAAGTCAGGGAAGTGAAGCAGCAGCCCATGGATCTGACGAAAAGGGAGATTATTTGCAACTCTGGGTAGGGCAGCTGAACACTGGCTGGTCATCACCAAGTCAATGGCTGCATTCCAAAAATGCTGTGGCACACCTTTACAATTGTGTATATTCACAAAACAGATCACCACCTCGAAAAGCTTCTGATACACATGTCTACTTCTGGTTTTGAGCTCAACCTTTAAAACACTGCAAGGAGTGAAGAAGAGATCAGTACCTGTTCTCACAGCTACCCTGATCCCCCTGCTGGAACATCCTACACAGCAGGATGTGAGTTTCTGCTACAGAGGGAACTGATTGCTGCTTGCCCAGAGAGAAGGGCATTCAAACATTACTGACCCAAACCTGGAGTGCAGCCAAAGGACTACTTGGAATGGCTACAGAATGTCTCCTTTCTAGAGTTACCCAACTCTTCTCGCAGCCCCAAGTTCCCCTTCTGTTTTTTCTCTCCTCATCCCTATTGCCACTGCATCCAGCATGAATATCCCCACCCTTGCTTCATGCATATGGCTGACCAGCCTATTGCATCTCTGTAAGTCCCAAAATACACAGGTACAGTTTGATCCTTGCTACAAAACCCTCGTAAAAGGCAACCTTCTGTGCCCTTCACGCTGTTTATGCTCTGCAGTTCTACCCTCATCTTCCAGAGTGAATGTTCTTCAACCCAAACCCCTCCATTGCCTTCTTTAGACATAAACCACAGGCCTGATCTTCCCTCTAGACTGTTGCTCCCTGGTACTGCCCCATATTCCTCTCTCCTTGCAAGTGGGTGACCAGCTTTCTCTGCTAAATGCCTGTCACACCTCCAGGCTTATGTCATGACTTTGCATATTAAGACTCATCCCCTCATGGCAACACTTTCAAAGCGCACACCACATGCTGCTGCCTGACAACTTCTTGCACATCGCGCAGGAACAACTGCTTTCTTTCCCCTTTGACGTGACTCCACACCAGCAATCTCCTTCATGTATGGCAGACCGCTCATCTGTCCTGTCTGCCCCAACCACTGCAGGAGGCTGTAAATCAGACTCTTTTTATTCCTTACATCTCCTTCCCCACCACCTCACCAGCAAACTCAGTCATTTCTGTTTCCCCTCATCGTTCCAGCCTTTTCACAGTGTTTCATTTAACATTCAGACCAAGCCATGCATTTGTTACACCAGCAAACCCAACACACAGTGAGCTACCCACATGAGCAACATTTCAGTTCTGCTGCACATTATACCACAGCTACTGCATAATTAATTTTAAGTGCAAAGCTTGTTTAGCTTTTGTTTTCTTGGTCTTTCAAATATTTTTAGTAACACAGCAGAAAATATTTTATGAAGCACTGTGTCTAAGTGTTCCTTTTCTCCCCCCCACCAAATCTCTCTATCCAGACTTGTCCACTCAATTCACCAGCAAAATTCAAATACTAAGTATTTATATCTCCACTTCAAAGCTCTTATCCTTTCAGTCCAGAGACATTTGTACTCTCTGGTCCAGCATCTAGAGAGAACTTTATTCAAAGTTTGTCAATAAATTACAAACCATTTGTCAGACAGGAATAAAATGCTACAGATAGGCAAAATGGTTTTCTTTTTTTCAGAAGGAAGCATGAGTCAGTGAACTGGGTGACTGAATCACAAACTGGGTGGATATCCTGTAGATGGGTAGATGGTAGAAACATGAGATGAATGGAAAGACTTAAATTTATCTTATCAAGGACATGGCTCTTATTCATAACCCTGCCAGAGCTGATTTTGGGCAAAGTTTTTCATACTGTATTTCTGAGAAGGCAATGAGCTGACACTTGACTGACTTCCAGGCATTGACTGTAACATTTCAGTTAGAAATAAGTGCACTCAGATGCAAGTGGCACGTTGTAGAACTGAGACTGGAGCTCCCCAGGAAAAAGGCTCAAGGATACAGTGGTGTGAAACATGGCAGTCTGTCACTGCCTGCAGTTTGGCCACCTTAGTGGTGCAGCAGAATAGCTAACTGGGCACACATCAAGCAAAGGACAAACTGCAGAGTCCACCACAAACCTGGGCTCTTGCTCACTCCTGTAGCTACTTTCTGCCATGCCCCTGGGTTTCACTGCTTCTCGCAGCCAAGTGCTCTTGGATTCTCCACCACTATGTTGTGCCCACCAGGGCTGACTCCTCTGTCCCTCCCTGCACCGGCTGCCCCAAGGTATTTTCATAGCCACCATCTCACATCCCAGCACCCCACTAGCGCCACTACTGCTCTGCTGCATCACTGGGGTCACTGGGGTGCCACCGGCTGCACCCAGCAATATTCACTGCACTCAGTGAATGCAGAGCAAGGTAGCAACAACCAGCTCACCTCCCAGTGAAAATAAAAGCAGTGACTCTAAGTTTCCCTGAGAAGGGGGATGGTGGTGGGGGCTAAAAGCCTCAATTGACCACATCAGCCCCCATGATCTCATTTTCACTGCCTCTGTTGCCCGATACCCAGAGTGAAACACAAACCAACAGAGTTGATTTATGTGGTGCTTTATTAGGGCCCAGGGACCTGAGGACTAACGTCCCAAGTCAGGATCCCGAAGACCCTCATTTTACAATCAGCTTTCATATCCTTTTACAACTGATTACTTCATTAGTGTACGTGCAAAACCCCACATCCCAAGTCACAATAGATGCGTATATCAAAATCAAATTACGCTCCTTGAAGTCATAAATTTCACATGGTTGTCTGCTCCAAGACTATGGTTTAGCTCCTGTGGTCAAACTCCCACCACCAGATACCCATGGCTACGTTATACTTTAACTTAATCTCATGGAAACATCTAACAATTTCTACCTGTTCAGTACTTAGCTAAGCCTTTTAAGTCTCAGGAACCTCAGTACATTCCCATGGCACATTCCCAGGATTCGGGCCTACTTCTAATAGGGCAATCTTCAAGCCTTAGCATGACTACTACTACTTCATTATTTAATTTCTCCCAACCCCCCTTTGATAACACCTCCAGCCTTGTGTTCCACCCATAACACCCTCATGTACCACAGGCCACCCTTCCTCCTGCCCCCCACTGCAGCGCAGCCAAGGAGCAGGGAGAGAGTCGCGGGGTGATGCTGCCTATCCCTAAGCCACTTGCTCTTGGTTTCCTGCCCACCGAGCTCACATTCCCGCGCCTCATTTGAAAAACTAAATCCAGGGGCTGGTTCCCACACGGATGGCGCGGGAACCCTCGCTCGTCTCCTCCACAGCTGCCAGCACTAGGCCGCCGATCCCCGGCCTTGCGTGGAGGGCGCTGCTGGGAGAAGCGCCAGCTCGGCCGCCGGAGCGGAGAGGGGCCGGCGGCGCCTCCCGCACCCCGTGACTCTGCCGAACGCCGGCACGCCGGCACTCCCAACACCGCGGCCCTGCTAGGAGGGGTCTTCCCGTGGCAGGAGACATCCAGGCTTTCCCGGGAAAATGAAAACAAACCAGAACATACTCTTTCTCCTTCCCCTCCCCCCCCATACGCTTAAATAAAAAAACACGCATCTCCAAGAGCCTGGGAGACTGCTTTAAGAGGGAAAAAAAGAAAAAAAAAAAATCCCCAACACATAACGTCTTCTGCCACCCGGAAACTGTCTAAAACATAGATTTAAAACCAAAACAAACCAAACCCAAGCAAAGTGTTCTTATTTGATAAACTTTAGAAGACCCTACGGCAGGGCCATCTAAAAAGCAATTCCAAAGGGCTTCTCTGCCGTTTCATGGGGTTTGTACCAAACAAGAGGGGGAAACTGCAGCCTAAATACAGACCAGAGCACACATCCCGAACGTACAAAACACAAACAGGCACAAACGCGATTAATACTAAGTTTTTTAGGTAAACCCAGGGTCTTTTCTCCTAGCTATGCAATTTTAGACTACTAACAGTTTTTCCAGGGGGTGGGATTAGGATCTTTAACATTTATTTTTTTTCCCAAACCCCACATTTTTGGTGAAAGAGGGTCTGGCTTCAAAATCCTCACTCGTATTATTTTTCACGATGATTTTTTTTAAATTTCCTATTACACAACCTTTCATCTATGCAGTTACTATCTGAAACCTTTACTTTCTAATGAAGCAACATCCAGAATTTCTTGTTTCTCAAGTCCACCCCTTTCTACATACACAAACACGCAGAGAATTGATTTAAGACAAAAATAATCCCCCCAAAATAATAATAAAGAACTCACCTTTCCTCGGGTTTTCCCCCTCACACTATGTATAAACTTTTCTTGATAAATGATATTATATTACTAGAGATATTATTAATGTATTATTACTGGAAGTAATAATAATAGTAAGTGCTATTTAATTATAGAAGGCAGCATTCTGCTTCTGGATCCGCTGCCCCTGCAGCTCCCTCCATGTGCCTCCTGATCTCTTTACTTTCATTTCCAGGTCTCGCTCTCTCTCGCTCGCTCTCAGCTGCACCAGCAAGAGAAAATGCCTCCCTGCATATCCTCTGGGCCCTAGAGGCTACCGCTTTCCATTACAAGAATTCACAAATCTTTCCCTTGTGGCTGGTTTTGAGATTCTTTAAGATTAATTAGGCTTAAATAAATAAAAATTCTAAAAAATAAAGCGCTTCAGCAGTCGACTCTCCATTCTAATTTTAATGCAACATTTTTTTCTTCCTGATCGTCTTTGCTGATATAAAAAATATATATCCCAAGAGAAAACAAAGCTGGCTCTGCAGAGGGATTGCATGCATACGAACGCAGCGAGGAACTGAATTGTGAGACCCCCGGGATTATCACGTATGTGAAGCAGTGACCCTTGTGCCCACCCATTTCTGTTCGCTGGATGGGAACCAGAGCCATAGCTGATGGCAGAGCAATTATCTGCTCCAGCCAGACCTTACTTACTCCACCCTGCACTGTTGAGGGGGCTCCCTGTAAATAAGATAATTTAAAAACATAAATCTTTGGGTGGAAAGGAATATGCAATTAAAAAAAAAAAAAATCACCCCCCCAAAAAAACCCAAACCACAAAAAACCAAAAAATCAAACCAAACAAAAAAAACCACAAACAACCCCCTCCAAACTAAACACAAAAATAAAACAAAACTAACAAATAAATATATATCTATATCTCAATTAATATTATATTTTATACAACTGGTATTATACAATCTACATATATTTTATCCATACGAACATATATATGTATGGATATA
Source organism: Trochalopteron elliotii (assembly GCA_024734555.1). Taxonomy (NCBI): domain Eukaryota; kingdom Metazoa; phylum Chordata; class Aves; order Passeriformes; family Leiothrichidae; genus Trochalopteron; species Trochalopteron elliotii. The sequence goes on from JANPWX010000209.1 coordinate 1,685,893, forward strand.
TGTTATATATATGTGGATGCATATATGCAGCATGTATATATATATGTAAACCACATTAATATTAAATTTTTTATGATTGGTATTATACAATCTACATATATATTGTATGCATGTAGATGCATATATATTTTTATGTTTATGTATACACATGTGAGTTTTGACACTTCTTGGAACTGGATTTTTGGCTTGTTTTCATTCCAAATCCCTCAATATTTCCAGAAAATGGACTGAACCTCCATAGCAATCCATCTGGCAGAGCCCCAGGAAGAGACCTGCTGGTGGGAAAGGGAGGTTAAGTGGGCCATGTTCTACCATGTGCAGTAGTTGTGAAGATCCAGATACACAGACCATCTTAGGTGAGGAGTCACCCATCTGCACCCAGCTGCACTATCACTAACTTCAAATAAACCTCTGGAATGAGTTTTATGCTTGTACAGCCTCCCTGGTAGAATAGTTTTCCTCTCCCTAAAGGATTCTGTCTACCATTAGATTAATAATTTCCAGACTGACACTGGCTTAAATTACCATTTTTTTTCCCAATGTAATCAGTGACATGTTTACTCCTGAGTGTCTCACTTCTCTATTTACAGTGACCCACAAGAACGGCATCTTGTGCTTTGCAAGTGTGTGTTCTGCCAAGATTCAAAGGCAGATAGCAGGTGACATCTGAAGTGTACTAAACTTGCTTGATATTTAAACATTTTGATCAGAAAAGGAAAGACTTTATTACACTGAGTAGGATTGTCTTCCGACAACATTGTCAACACAATAAACTGATAATCTATGAAAAATAGGCTGTGACTTGTGCTTTTCTCCATCCCAATTTCCTTTTTCTGTAAGACTGAGAGATGTCCTGCAAGGTCATGATTTGGAATGTACTACTCCTCTCATGAAGTAAAATCTTTCCTTAGCAGTTAACATGAAGATTTTTACTGTTTGCAAGTGCAGTTATTGAGGTCTCAGTCTCATGTACAGAAGAGTCAAACGCTGCAAACCCCTGCTAAAAACCAGATACAGTGTCATAGAAGTTACTTTGATTCCTAAAGCCATTTTTTAGGAAGAATGAATGCATGGATCTATCCTACAGTGGCATGGTACACCTACATTCCAATATAGCTGCACCTATAGTCAATGCCTTTACTCTTGTCCCTCTGGCACAACCAATATTTGGGAGAATGACAGGGAAGGGAATCTGATGTATTTGATAAGATTATGGGTTTTACCCATACCTCTGAGGATCCAGCCTGGCAGAGACATGGCAAAAATCAATTAGCGAGAAAACATGATTGAGTGTGTCTTGAAAAATCAAAAAGGTTTTAATAAAGACGGAAAATAACATAAAAAGAAAAGCAAAGCTGAGCACAGTATAGAGACAAGTCTCCTACTTGCTACAACACCTCAAAAAGCATGGAGTTTCTTTGTTTTCTCTCTTTAGTATTTAACAATTTAGGTGGGCTCTTTGGCCCTTGGCCCAATGAGATGAACAACAGGCTTTGAGTTACATTCCCAGAGCCTAATCCATGCTTCTGTGCTGACTCCAAGCCAATTACAATGGGAAAATCACAGAACTTTCCAGCTAAACTTCCTAAAATGTCTAAAGGTAAACTGAAGCTCTTTCCCTATTTGAAAGCACCTGCTGGAGGTATGGGGGGCATTACCACATCAGATCATGTTTATTACTAAAAATTGTGAGGAACTACTATCCAGTGCCAAATTTCTTGCTTATATTTTCCAGGTTCAGGCTCCTCAAGATCACAGAAATTTAGTTCCTCATCAGCTCTATATATTCTGGCAGCTTTACACTTCTCACATATAGCCATATTCTAGTGTCTAAATGGTTCTTCATTTTCTTCAGTTGCAAGAGAAACTACTCTTAATATTTAAGAGGCTGGTTACCAGCACCATCAACTACTGATATTCTTTTCTTGGGTCTGTATAAGGATTTCCTGTTGTTTATTAAAACCACAGTTGGGAAATTTGTGAGACTGGAAAATGCCTCTTACAATGTTTTGGGACTAAATAGCAGAATAAATCCTACCTATGGCCCACCTCAATAGCGATCTCACCAGGTATCTGCCACCTGAAATGGTACCAACATTGGTGCCTGTAGGTTGCAGAGAAGGGACCGAAGTGGTGTGCAAACCCACCACAGTAGCAGGCAGGTCTGTGCACAGCTCACCCTGCCTCATCCAATGTACTTTTTTTTCTATGCTCAGGAAGAAAATGTCACGCACCATGTGCACACAAAGTTGTCACACAAATCAAGGCTCTTTTGCACCCTTAAGCAGGAATGACTATGCACACCAAGGTGAAAGCAAGAGATGAGAAGACATAGTCGTATGCTGTGCCAGAGGTTTAGGCTGGCCATTGGGAAGAATTTCACCACAGAAAGGGTGATTGGACATTGGGATGGGCTGCGCAGGGAAGTGTCACCGTCCCTGGAGGTGTTTAAGGAAAGACTGGATGTGACACTTAGTGCCATGGTCTAATTGACAAGGTCAATTTGGTCATAGGGTGGACTCGATCTCAGAGGTCTTTTCCAAGCTAACATATTCTGTGATTTTGTGAAATGCCTTCCTTAGCAGAATGGTCCGACAGTAACATGCTAAGTACGAACAGGAGACATCAGGGACATTATCTAGGTGAGGCTTCATATCAGAAGGTGCTCGTGTCGCAGCTGCAGGCTTGCGGGAGCTCCCCCAGCGACACTTCCAAGAACGCGGGTTGTGAGCGTGGCCCAGGCACAGCTCCGCACAGCGCCTTCAGGCCTCTGGCCGCACCCGGAGACGAGGGCAGGCAGACGACTACAGCTCCCGGCGTGCACCGCGGCCGCCGCCGCTCGCGGCTCCGCCTCTCGTGCCCCCGCAGCCCCGCCCACGCGCGGCGCGGCGACACCAGCCGGGTGGCGGTGCGGCGGTAGAGTGCGTCCCGTGACGTCACGATGCAGCAGCCAATCCCGGAGCGGGGAGTAGAACTGCCGGAGTTCAAATCCTCCGCCGCCCCCTGCCTTCCCCCCACCCTGCGGCCCCGGCGCGGCGGCGGCGTGAGGCTCCCGCGCCTTCCGCGGAAGCCACCGGCGGCGGAATCTCCGAGGAGGTGAGGGGAGAGGAAGCAGCCACCACCGTTAGCCGCCGGCGGAGTGGGGCGTGCGTGAGATGAGGCGATCCTGCGGGCTCACGCGCTCCTTGGCACCGCCTGCAGGGGGCGCTCCCACGCTTGCCTCCCCCACGCTCAGGCCGGGGGTCCCCCGTTGTGGGCGCGCCTCACGCGTGTCCGTCCGCGGGTCTCTCTCCAAGCTGCTGCTCCCCGCGCGGTGTTTTGGCTGTGCTATGGGGCTGGGGAGGAGAGTGCGGCCGGCGCTTGGCAAGTCCCGGGGGAAAAGAGAGGAGCCTTCGGTCTCCCCTGGAGCAAACGACGCGGGGAGGCTGTCAGGGCCTGGCGGGGCGGGGGCCTCGGGGTGTCGCCCCGCGCTTCCAGGCCTCCCGTTGCTGGGCGAGCAACGGGTATTGGTGGGTAGTGGGTGGGTGGTGTGTTGGCTGTTGGGGTCGACCAAGTGTTGTATTTAAAGTATTCGTCTGAACTAACTTTTTTGATCATCAGGAAGTGCGAAGTTTCATACAGCTTTTAAGTGAAAAGGAAATCTGTCTTCAGGCTTTTTCAGATCTTGGCTGTGTTAGCCAAACAGGCTAACATTTTTTTTTCCCCCGAAGCTTTCTCTGTGGAAGAATTAACAGTGAAGAGACCTCTGGTAGGTTGACAGTTGGATGTTGCTGACGTGTGCTATAAAACATGCTTCAGGATGTGATGCTGGATTTGTATGTTGAGATTAGGAGGTAGACTGTGTGTGAGGTGAAGAACGACAAAGGAGATTCAAGAGAAAGAGAAGCCAAGAGGATGAGTACATCTGTAAGGAAGATAATCTTAGTAGAATGGAACTGGTTTATAAGAGTAAAGTTATTAATTGAACTAGGTGGACAGGCTGACTTCTGCAGATATTAATTTCTGTTGCTGTCTGGTAAAGCCTTCATGGCTTGGAGGATGTCCTCTTTTTTTTTTTCCGTCTTAGTGTTGGATTTGTAGAGGTTGGGAGTATCCATGAATTTTGCATCTGTGTGGTCTGGTCGGAGTGGAGTAAGTTATGTAGGTTTCTTTCTACTGGCAGCACCTACTTGAGCTGATAGTCATCCTAGGAAAATGATATTCTTCAGCCTTAAGAGATTTTTACCCCTTGTTTCCAAAAGTGATATTAAAACTAAAGACCCCTGAAGAGAAGTCTGGGAAAGCTGGAGGCTTCACAGATGGGTGTCAGGAGGAAAGTATTTGTGTACAGCTTTTGTATAGGGGATATTTTAAAACCAGTTGACCTCAAACAGCTCCAGGAGTGTGAGGTCACTTCTAATCAGACAAGAATGGCAAGGAACCAGTTTTCTGTTTTAGGAATGAAACTTCATTCCTTCTGATGTCTAATGTATGTGGTTTCTAAGCATTAGTTGTGTGTTGCTTTCTATCCCAGTGGAGATAGTGGGATAAGAAATGTTCTCTGTTTATCCTGCTCAATGGATGGTGGCCAGTTCCTTCAGACAGTGATTAATATTCATTAAGTACTGCTATGCAGATGTTACCAGACATGGCTATCTTCAAACTTGTGCCTCAAGGCTAAATGTTCACTAATATATTTTAAGTGTAAGATCATCCTGTTTAATGTGTGATGAATTTGTGTGGAACATCTGAAAGGAAAGAGCACCCAGGATGCTGAGAGAGTTTTGTATGCAGCACACATAATATCTTCAGCAACTCGGTGGTTCTGGAACTGTGCTGGCAAGGGCACTACTGGGAATATCACTGAAAATGAAAAGCAACTGTTTTCATTTTACCTTGCTTTGGAGAGCAGGGAAAGTGTGCAGCATATATAATTAAAGGATGGGGTTTGAAACAAGAGGAATATTATGTTGTAATTGTTAATTTTGCACAAAGAGTAATGTCTTAATGTGGCCTTAATCCATAGTTTTACCTGCTGTTTATTTATGAAGTATAACAACTGCATCAAAACCCAAGTCTTGTCAGCATTGGAAGAATCAGCACCATCTGACTGGCTTTGGAATGTTAGTCTAGCCTAGCTGTCTTAACTGAGCTCTGGGGAAGAGTAGTAATGACATTGAAAACTCAATTAGATATCTGAGTAAGAAAAAACCACATTAATGTTCAAATAAATATGGTTATTTGTATAGATTATGTATTGTAGTTAGAGATTTTTATGATGACAGTTTCTTTTAATTGGCAGCTCTTAACTTTTGTGAAAAGTGGGAAAATGGCATCAGAAGACATCACTAAGCTTGCAGAGTCACTTGCCAAAACCAAAGTGGATGGTGGACAGTTGAGCTTCAAGGGCCAGAGTCTTAAACTCAACACAGCTGAAGATGGTAAGAGAAAATACCCTTGTGCTTTGGAAACATCTCCCTGAAGTTGTAAAACCTTGTGGCAAACCTTCTGCTAATCCTGCATGGACAAGTTGTCATAACATATCTGTAATGCAGGGGTGCGTCAGCTACAGCTGCTTCTGATAGAGACATTTCCTTCCCTTCTGGTGCCCTGGCGCTGCTGCTGCTGTAACTGAAGTTTGGATGCCTGGTTTGCAGTTGTTGTATTCTCGGTGTTCTCTCTCAGTGCTTTTGACAGTCACTGGGCATTAGAAGTCAGTGCTCCTTTTAAAAACAGTAAACAGGTGCATCACAGCTGTTGGAACAAGACGTGCACAGAGGAATGGGCTGATATGTAAGCCTGCTGCAATAGTTCACTTTCTTTCTGTCTTGCTGCTGTATGTGTGTTTCACAATAAGTCTTACAGTGGCTGCTGATGTAAATATCTGGAGAAAATGTATATATTCTTAGATCAACATTTCTCCCATGCCAAGAAAAACATGTTTTTCTGAGAGGTTATTTGCTATAGTGCTTTTTTTTTTTGCTCATGCTGAAGGTGGAACTTTCTTATAGATTGGTTTTGATGCCTTAAGTTTTAGCTGTCGTATTTTCCAGATTCTGTACTGCATTGGTATATAACTCTGAATTTCATATAAAGTGTTAGGAAATTCTCCTCACAGTGTAGTTAGACGGAACAATCCTTTTCCAGCCCGAGAACCAAGGACACTGGACACGGTTGCAGCTTCAGGCCCAAAAAGTACAAACAACAGTGAATTGAGGAGAACAGTCTAGGAGGATGGAACTTCATAACCTGAAGCTGAAATTGGACAATTAACCTCAATATGTAAATGATCAAAAACTTATAAAAGTATGAAAACTCGTGACCGAGTATCCATCTTGGGTAGAGCCACAGCCAGGTTCTTGTACTGCCAAGGTGTATCCTTTGAAGACCTTTTTAATGAATACCTACTTTATTCCTTTTACACTCAGCCTCTGTTCCAGGTAGCCTCGCAAGGCATCAATTTTGTAGTTCAAAGGCACTGAACTATGGATAAAGGCCTTGGACTCGGGAACAATAGCAAGTGCCCATTGACAGGAGAGACTGCAGCTTGCTTCTTTGCCTTGCTTAGGATTACTGTAGAGTTAAATTGTTCCACCCTGACATGTTTGCTAAACCAACATTACTTCTGCCAGTCAGTGGGAACTTTTTCCTGTTGATGTGACACCAATTCCCATTGACTTTTAACTTAGTCTCTGCACATCACTAGGGACATGCACTCTAGCAAACCATGTGCTGAATGGCAGAGGAATTTTAATTGGGAAGTAAAGAAACTTACTTTTGCAAATAGGAGGATGGCTATCAGAATAGAACACGAAAAGAATTATGAGAATGCAGGGTAGGGAATGGAGAGTGTTCATTCCAATGACCTGACACTTCAGCTCTGTTCCCACTGCTGTTTCAGGTGTTTCTCTAGCTATTTTTGCTAGAGGTTGAACAAGTATTACTGGATCTCAGAGGGTTACTGTGGTAACTAAGACAGTGGTTAAAAGACCAACTAGATTATCTGCTTCTTGCAGCTGAAGAAGTGATCAAGCAAATTGAGGAATTTAATGGCCTAGAAGCCTTGCGCCTGGAAGGCAACACAGTGGGTGTGGAGGCAGCAAAGGTTATTGCCAAAGCCTTGGAGAAGAAAAGTGAGCTGAAGGTGAGATTCTTAATACTGGAAATACTGAAGGCCTGTCTAGGCTCTTTCTGCAGAAACCTGCCTTGAGTTACCCCTGAAGTGGTGGCTCTTCCAGGAGGAAGGGCAACCTTATGAAAATACAGCATAACTTGGAGACTTTGGGATAATGGGAACACCTTCTGCATTCCTAACTTCCTGTTTAGAAGGCTTCCAATCTTAAAGCTGGGAAGCTGTGTGAGGAAGAGCCTCTATTGAAGGCAGCACCTGTAAACAAAGAGCTGTGGCAACAAAACATGAAGTTCAAATGAAGTTCTCTGGAAAGCTGAGTTGGATCTTCCTGGAGAGTGAGTCTTCAGAGAATGTCTGAGTAGGGAGGAAATGCAACAGGACGTTCATCTTTGCCCAAGCTGTGTTTTCCTACTATTGCTCTAGTCTAATGTTAAGGGGATGCTATGCTACTAGAGACAGTATGCTGTCCCTTGAAGGAGAGTGGTATGAGACTGATATGCATTAGTCACCCAAGTGTGGCTTTTCAAGTAAGTTCAGATTGTTGAGCTTCATACCTTAGTAAAATCTGCATTGCTAATGTATTCTTCTGTTTCCTGTTGCTTCTTTTCTGTGGTAATTTTCTCAGCAGAGAGGAATTCTGGCTTGAACACAAGCAAGAATTCTTGTATAATGTTTATGGTGTGAATTTCAGTTACTTTGTCCTTGCAAGTAAAGTGATTGTAACACTGGTTCTTGCAGCCCTTTAGTACAATCAAATGACAACCCAAGGGAAGGGAGACAACATTAAGCTGTCCCCAGTGATGTAAAGCACCTTGTATGTGTAAATGTTTGTTACAGCTGTGTTGACCTAAATATTTTAGTTGGTTTTGTCTGTATGCTTCTTATTTTAGAGGTGTCATTGGAGTGACATGTTCACAGGCAGGCTAAGGTCTGAGATCCCTCCTGCTTTGGTAAGTAAGATCTGAGGCTTCTGACTAACCTCTTTTCTCACCTGTCATGCTTTTTTTGGGAGTCCGTATTTTGGTACAGAGCTGATCGTTAGCACTAAATGTCTCAGAATAGGTGAGTGGTTCTCTTTTGCTCTTCCTGTATGAGATGGAGAGGAGTCAATTAAAGGTTAAATGCGGGTCCATGCTGGTGAAGGAGCTTTTCACTGGGAAAAACATCTTCATGATCTGACAGAAAAAGCGAGAGCTAAGCTTTTTAAATAAATCATATGGCTTTTTTATAGATGGCTATATCATCTTCTAAGACCTTTACAGAACTCCTTGTCTCCTTGAGTCCTGTGAAGCCAGAACAAAAGCTCAACATTGATTAAACAGTATTTCTTTCAGCAGTGTAGAGCAGGAAATTCACTTTAAAAAGTATTTTCGGAGGGATGGGATAGTATATTGGTAACTGCTTTATGGTTATCTTTAGCTTAACTTGTGCAACTTCCTCTCTGGATTTAGCACTTGAGTTTTATTTCCCCATGCAGCTTTGCAGAATGATTTCAAAGTGGGAATTTTTGCAGCTGTCATACCTAGCCACTGCCAAAAATTATTCCATTTTCTCCCACCCACTGCCATCTGTTTCCTTACAGATCTCTTTGGGGGATGCACTCATTGCTGCTGGAGCCCAGCTGGTGGAGTTGGACTTGAGTGACAATGCCTTTGGGCCAGATGGTGTGCGTGGCTTTGAGGCTCTGCTGAAGAGCCCCGCATGCTACACTCTGCAGGAGCTCAAGCTCAATAACTGTGGCATGGGCATTGGTGGTGGCAAGGTAAGGGTTATCTCCTCTTTGGGAATGAAGTTGGAAGCAATCTTTGATTGCCAACTCCCCTGCTTAAGGCAGCTACAACCACACCAGGTTCTTCAAGCTTGGTCTAGTCAGGTTTTGAATCTGGAGACTTCACAAGCTCTATGAATAGTCTATCCCAGTATTGAACAACCCTCACAGTAAAAAAAAAAGAGTCTGTGTTAAAATGGTGTTTTCTCTGCACTTCATGTGCAGTTGTCAGACTCTGCCTTCTTTACACCGCCTTCTCCCCTCATCTTCTTGTTCTGGCTGTTCTTACACATGGATAATATCTTTCCCAGAGCCTTTTCTTCTCCAACCTTAATAGTCTCAGGGGTCAGTATTATCCTAGTGAGTAAAATTCTTCAGTTCTTCAATTGTCCTTGGCACCCTTTGCTGGACTCACCCCAGTAAATCCATACAGGAGCCTGGTATTGGACACTGTGCTTGGATGCATTTCACAGGCCTAAGTAGAGAAGGATCTGACCTGCTGTGAGTGCTTTTTCCCAAGGCAGCCCAGTGGAATTCCTTTGCTTCAAGTGTGTATTGGTAGCTCATGGTCAACTTCCTACCCATATATGCTTGCCTGATTAGAAGCAAAATGTTCTTGATGACTCAGTGAATTTTAGTGTTGCAAAATTATCAATTCTTGGCTGAGACCACAGTGTACAAGTGTAGAGACAGTTTTTTATTATATACCCTTTTGCAGAAACAGATATGTTTCAGTGATGCCCAAAGTATTTCTCTAGAGGTGGATCTACAAAATACAGTGGGATATCACTGTAGAGTGATATGCTGGGGGAGTATAAGCTGCTTGTTTTATCTTTAGATATTGGCAGCTGCTCTGAAAGAGTGTCACAGGAAATCAGTTGCCCAGGGCAAACGTCTTGCTTTAAAAATATTTGTGGCTGGCAGAAATCGTTTGGAGAATGATGGTGCCACTGCCCTGGCTGAAGCCTTCGGGGTGAGTATCAAACCAGAGCTGCTTTGACAGCAAATTGGAGCAAGGTATGATTCAGTGCTAGTGTTAAGATGCACAAAGAGTTTGCCTCAGCTTGGAGGCCGGAGCTGGTGGTCTGTTCACTAAAGTCACAATGTTTCTTGCTGCTGAAACTGGAGTCTTCAACAAGTGAATTCGAGTTGGTGACAGAGTGTTTATGTGACCTAAATTTCCAAACACATAACTAGTAGCTGTGTAAAGTAGTTACCTTAGGGAGAAATAGTCATCTCCTAAGTAACTTAACAATCCAGTTCTTTTTCCTCTCTCTATGCTAATGGTTGTTGACTGGCACTAGGATAGGTATCCCAGCTTGTTTTCTTGCGTGTTGCTTTGCTAAGTTATCTGGCAAAAGCAGCCTGATCTTTTCGCTAGGATCATCTGGTCAGAGTGTTGCCTGGCTTCTCTAGCTGTCACTGGCCCACTTGCACTTTTGTGGGAGGAAGAGAATTCACTGTGATTGGGGCCACCTAATTCCCTTTTCATACCTCACTTGCTGCTAAAAGTGACTTCTGAATAATAATGCATATTGTCAAGTATATTGAGAAGGATATTGTGGGTTACAGGTTGACTTTTTTTGTAAAGAATTGCCTAGATGTGATTTTGATTAAACAGTAATCATGGCAAAAGTAAGACTTTAATACTTAAGAGTGGTATAACAGTGTGATTATGGAGAATCAAGATTGAATGGCACTACCAAGATGGGGTTAACTACTGTGCTGTGACATGCTGTTTAGTCTATAAACAATATTTGTACTAGCTTTCTTACATGTTTGCTTCTGTGGTCAGGGGAAAATGTAGATTTTTAAACAGAAAATTGAAGTGATGTGTGGTTTATTTCAGTGTTGTTGAACCACAGGTGAAGAATTCTTGTTTTTAAGTTATTTAGAATAGGCATATAGGACAGTGATACTTGTGTGTCTTTGAATCAGGGCTTCATATTTATCTGATACTTGCCATGTGTCTGTGATTTCACTTAGATTTGTGACAGAATTGCTGGTAAATAATGCACTGTAGAAGAACCTTTGGAGTTTTGAAACTTGAAACAATTTTAAATAAATCCTAAGAGCGGAGCAGTATACACTTGAGCTGAAGTATAAGCTTTTTTGTTTACATTCTTTCCCAGATCATTGGGACTCTAGAAGAGGTCCATATGCCACAGAATGGAATTAACCATCCTGGCATTACAGCACTGGCACAGGCCTTTGCTATCAACCCACTGCTTAAGGTTATAAACTTGAATGACAACACTTTCACAGAGAAAGGAGCTGTGGCCATGGCAGAGGTGAGTTGTTTTAAGCAGTTGTTTTGGGTTTTGTTTCAAGTCTGGTGGGCATTAGCACCTTTGGGTTGGTGGAACCCATGTCATGCTGCAATGGGAAAGATGACATTCCAGAAGTAATAAGATGTTCACTTACTTGCATGTCCCCTTTTCAAATCTCTGCTGTCTTGCTCTGCAGACTCTGAAGGCACTTCGGCAGATTGAAGTGATTAACTTTGGGGACTGCCTGGTGCGTTCTAAGGGTGCTGTTGCTATTGCTGATGCTGTTAAAGAAGGGCTTCATAAATTAAAGGTATTGTCTTCTTGCTGTTCAGCTCCTTTGAAAAATGCCAAGTTTTCCATTTTATGTTTTTCTGTTAATTCTCCTACCGCTACTGATTTCTTTAAGATAGGATTCAGTTCCATGCAGACTCTGTGCTCACAACTGAAGAGCAACAAGTTGTGCTATAGATCAGTGGCATCCCACCATCTAGTGAGGGCTGTGCTATGTGGAGGTGTACCAGTGATCTGTTTAGTCTTTGCCTGATGTTTTTGCAACTGTTGGCTCAGCTCAGCAAGTGCTACTCAAGAAATCTGACAATGAAAGTACCTGCTATTAAAACTTCCCAGAGCTTCAAGAGTGGGTACTGACATGAAGGAGACTTAATAAACAGCTTGTCTCTTCATAATTTCATAGCTCATACAGTTAATGCATTTTCTTTGTTAGGGCATCAATCAAGTTTCCAAGTATTTTTAGTTTTTTGGTGATACCACAGCCTCCTACATCAGTATTTGCACTGGACTTGAATCTGACAACATTCTGGATAGGCTGAAGTCAAATTAATAACATAAGCAAACTAGGATCTCTAGAAACACCTACCATGAGCCATAACTGCCCTGAGACAGATGCTGAACATGTGATTTCTAATCTTGCAGTCAAAGACAAAAAAATAATCTAATACCTATTTGTGTGTATGAACCTGGTACAGAAAGTAGGTTCTTTGTGGTGTGTGATCCCTTGCTTGAGCTTCTGCTGGTTGTACTGGAACTTGTGAGAATCTTCCAAGCAAACTTAAGTAATGGGGTATTAAGATGAGCAGACAGAATTTAAATAGTTTTTTCCAGAGCAGAAATGGTTAAGGGAAGGTAGCATGAAGCAATTGTGGCTGATTCATTCTGTTCCAGGACTGCTTCTCTTGGGCTGTTAATATTCAGTCCCTTTTCAGGAAGGGATTGATTGAGCACAGTGTGGAATGGTGGGGGATGGTGTCTTGCTGATGAATTACTCTTACTAGTTACGTGGTTTCTCTTTTGGCTGGGTCTGTCAGAAGTAGTACCACTCATGGCTTGTTTTTTTTGAAGGCCTTAACTTGCAACTGAGGTGTCAAAGGCAGTGTGCAATCTGTTTAGTATGGTAGCTGCCCTTCTTCTGTTAGATTTACTGGAGTGTGAGTTTTGGAGTGCTCTTGTGACCTTTGATAAGTGAAGATCTCCAGTCTGCTAAGGACTGAAATGTCTGCTACCTTTTAGGTGAGCAGTGGTCTGTAGGTATTTTAAAGTTACTACCTTTAATAGTGCTGCTCTTAAACACCAGTATGTTTCAAAATTCCCCTTTCGAGTATATGAGGTATGAGCGTGTCAGGCTTTATTTTCAATTAATAACACACTTTTTTTTTGCTGGGATCCTCTTCAAATGATGGTCTTTCCAGGACACTTGTGAGAACATGAAATTTATGGATATGATAGATGTTAATAGGAATTCTGCAGACAAAATGTTCTTGCATTTTTAGGAACTGAATTTGTCTTTTTGTGAGATCAAACGAGATGCTGCTCTGACTGTTGCTGAAGCTATTGAAGATAAGACAGAGTTGGAGAAGTTGGATCTCAATGGTATGTAATTTTGCTAGGTGAAAGTATGTCTAGTTTGATTCCAGTGAGAAACCACTAGGAAGAATGTTGACAGAACCTTATATTCTGTTCTTGCAATTGTCAGCATATAAAAAACAGTACTCAGTAGCTGAACTTGCATGACCTTGGACAGGAAACGGTTAGATCCTGAAAGTTTTCTTAAACCATGAACTCTGTTAATTAGTAAGCATTTTTGGTACACCTGATAAAGTGGAAAGATTAAGCTGATATCTGTACCTGTTTTCAGTAAAGCTAATTATTTGATGCTATCTCAGATACTTCATGCTTGCAGACAAAAACCTTTATGTGCAACTCTGCAGAAGAGTGTGAGAACTTTGACTTTTGTTGGCTTTTGCTGTTCGTACCTTGGGTCACTGCATTTCACTGGTGGTGTGCTGTGTCCTTGTTATAAGTTCACTAAGAACAAGCTATTTAGAGACATAATAAGAAGTCTCTCAAACAGACTGAAACATTAGGGGGTTTTCATCTCCAGCTATTGTGTAATGCTGCTGAAATTTGTTTAACAACTGTTTGATTCTGTATAATAAGTGCAGTTTGTGTTGCTGCCTCTTAAGGTGTTGTGCAGAAATGGCATGTAACTATTTAATTTCAAAAACAAGAGATAGACAAGAATATACAGCTAAGTCCTCAAGAATAAACTTACGTGCATCTGTCAAGTCCACTCCCTTTCCTCTATCAACCTAGGTAACTGTCTGGGAGAAGAGGTGTGTGAGCAACTCCATGAGATCCTTGAAGGCTTCAATATGGCATCAGTGCTGGGATCTTTGAGGTAGGCATGGTACCAGAGTTTAAATCAGAAGTTTTCTGACAATTTTCATCAACACTTTCATTGACCTATCTAATTTTAAAATAAGAACTCTCATAGCTGGTGGATGTTGATCTGAGTGTGGAGTGCACCCAAGAATGTGTCTTAAACTTGTCTTGTTTTCATTGATGGACTTACCATAGCATTAGTAATTGATTGTGTTTGTTGTTCTTTTCTTGCTGTTCTCAGCTGGGTGACTGATGTCTGAGTGTCCTCTTGGTGTGTTGTAGGTGAGATGTGCTTCTAGCAGTAGGACTTTGAGGAGGTGCTGCTCTTCTGTTCTTGAAAAGTTTTGAGTGCCAGTGTCCAGGAATTCCAGGTGTTTAATTAATGGCATGTGTAACATTCAAACCTTAGTGATGATGAAGGGGATGAGGAGGAGGAGGAGGAAGATGAAGAGGAGGAGGAAGATGAACAGCAACAGCTGAAGGAGAGAGGAGCGGAAGAGCAGGAGTCACTGATTCCTAAGAAGATATTTGAGTCACAGGTAAGTCACAGATCCATTCCTGCCAGATGGATCCTTGTTTCATCAGCTGGAGAAGAGTAAAGAAGGAAATGAGATTCCAGAGTCTGAACTTGAAGTGCTGACAGGCAGTCACATTCCTGCATGGGCTGGCATTATTGTAACAGGGAGACAACATTCAGGAAATAAAATGGATTAGTTAAAAAATGTGTTTTGTTAAAGTGTGCATGTTGTACACATGTGTGGAGGGAGGGGCTGAGTAGTGGTTGTAGTGACACATGCGTAACAAAAGTCTTCCATGTTCAGAAAGTGGTGGGGATCTTGTACATGCAGTGCCATGCCCTTATGCTAGTGTATCCTGGCCATTCCAACTCTGGTCTTAGGTCAGTCTCAGGCTGTTTTCAAACAGAAGAGATTCTGGCCTGGTATAGCTGTTCCCTGAGCTGTCCCATCTGCTTTTGCTGAACCAATTTATTTACTTCCAAGAATAAACTTGAGATGGATTCCACCTGTTTCAGGCTTCAACTCCAGTGCCATCTCCTCCCGTGGATGTTGCCACATTCCTTGCTTTCCCATCACCAGAGAAGCTGCTGCGATTAGGACCAAAGTGCTCCATGCTGATAGCTCAGCAGGTAGGTGAGCTGATGCTTGTCTGGGCTTGATTTTTCTCTCAAAATTGTTTAATTGCTAGAGGTGATAACTTGATCTAGATTTGCATCTTTTCTCCAAAGAACCTTATGGAAGCAGATGATGCATCTAATACTTAAACTGGCATCAGAGCTTCCACGTAAAGTTTGTGTTGCTTGTGCCTTGTGATATGGCCAAAGCAAATGTGATGTCAGTCAGCTGAAGACTTTTTGTAATTTTTGCTACAGCCCTATCAGAGACTCATGTTGTGTAGCTGTCTAGCAGTTAACTGATCTTTTTTTTTCTCTTTCAGACAGATACATCTGATGTAGAGAAAGTAGTTGCAACCCTGCTAAGGATATCCTCAGTCTTCAAAGATGAAGCCACAGTGAAAACAGCAGTGCATGAAACGACAGGTGACTGGGCCTTTCTTCACTTTGTGCTGTGACCTGACTCATTGCCATAGACGCTACTGTGAGGTGGGACAAGGCCTCTGTAGGCCAGACCATTGGGCCTTTTTGTCCCTGGCAGACAACAAAGTGCCAAGCTGTGCCCTGCTGTTATGTGGAGTGGAAGATTCATTCTGAACCTGGCATATTTTATGCTGCCAAAGGCTGTCTCTGTTGCAGCTGCTGTTGTAGGGGGCAGGGCTGCCCTTACTGCATCTCCTTGATGCTGGGCTGTCCATAGCCAGTAGTTCTGTGTTTTAATGTCAGTTACTTTTTCATGGCTGCTTATTTTAAAAGCATTTTGCAGGAAGTAGCCTCCCTAGTGTAGTGTTACAAGATTGTAAAGAGAGACCTCCTCGTTGAAGTCTCTTATCTTTAATTTCTTCAGGAAGCAGATATTTCCTACATGGGGCAAGACACAGAAATCAATGTTCAAACAAGGGACCATTTCTCACACTATATTGGAAAAGTAGTTTGGGTTAGGTCTGAGTAGTGTGTGAACTAACAGTATATCCCTTCATGGTTTTGCTTGGAAATAGGAATTTCAAAATAATCATTGGCGTCTGACCACTGCCTTTCATCTTTTTCAAATCCCTGAGCAGTTCAGCTCTCCCACACATGAGCTACCTATTATTGTCCAAAAGAATCGAATCAATTATTTTGAAGACCACTTAATTGATGTACTGTGCATTTGCCTAGTTTGGAATTCATAAACACGGTGAAACTGTTGTTTTACAAACAGTAGCACAATAGTTCTCTGCAGTTGGTTATGGGTCCAGTCAGTGAAAAAATAGTTGGCCCCTCACTGAGCCAGTGCACCTTGGCTCATGCCTGTTATGAGTTGTCTCCAGTAAAAAATGGAACAAAAGGATGCTAGTTTTAAGTAGTTAGTTGCAAGGCATAAATTTACTGTGAGAAGATGGAGGGTCAAGTAGTGTGTTGTGGAATAAGGACTTTACAATTAGAAATTGTAAAGCAGGTATGTTTTATTTCAGCTGGGACACATAGGGGATACTTCCACCAAATATGTGTACCTGGTCAAGACACTGTTGTCCCTAGTGTGTTTGTGTACGTATTTATCTTTTATTTCTGCTTCTGCAGGAAAGGCAGTACCTGGCAATTACTTTCCTTCTATAAAAGCAGCCATTAGCTGACAGTGATGGCCCTGGTTAATGTCTGGCACTGTTCTACAGCCACTCTAGTGAATTCTGCCCATTCTAAGCAAACAGAATTGTCAGAGGTCAAAAATGGGTTGCCTTGTCCACGAGAGGTTAAAGGACTGGTTTGCCTATTGTTTGTGGCACAGTATTGGTCGTGAGGGAGCTCAGAAAACAGGTGAACAAACTTTCCCATTGTGTTCTCTCATTTCTTGTGGTTTCAAATGAAAAGTGAATTGTTGCTGGCCTTTAAGAAGTCAAGGCTCTACCTCTTGGTGCCTCTAGTTCATCTGCTCATGTTTATCTGCATGTATACACATAACATGCATGCTCAAATGCACTGAGCAGAGCATCTGGTGGTGCATAGGACTGGGGTGTATTGCATCTAAAACTTGGCAGTGTGGGAATTCTTGTGTGGACTTTGTGTGTTTTGCTGGATTTTTTTATTTATTTGTTTTTTTTCTCCTTTATACTTAAAGGTTTTTACCTGTCTTAGCATTTCAGAGCTTATAGCTACAGAGAAAAATGAAATCTTAACAGATACTATATCACAAAACTGATATAACAGCTGAGTTTCTGTATGATCCATTTTAAACTTAAAATCCATAAATGTCCTTTTTCTGTATTGCCCAAACTAACGTGCTTATCTCTTTTTAGATGCCTTGATGAAAAAAGCCTTCAGTTCTGCCACATTTAATTCAGATGCATTCATCACAAATCTCTTGGTGCACATGGGACTACTTAAGGTGAGGAAGCAGGAAGGAGTTAAGTCATGGTCTGTTTAGGCTGTTGAAGGGCAAACAGGCAGGATTTTTGGTAACTGTGTTGCCATGGAAGCTGCTGGATTCCTGTGCATGCCTGATGCTTAGGGGCAATGGAAGTCTCTAGACACAGCAGAAACTGCAAATTGCAAGGTTGCATTGGGATGAAAGATGTGTCACCTTTTGTACGTCTTCCACTTAATGTGCTCTGCTTTCTCAGTCATTCCCTGAAGGTAGGGAGGGTCAGGTAGGACAGTAATGCTGGTGCTGGGCTGTAGTGTCTGTAAAAGCCATGTCAATGTTACTGGGGTCCTCTGGGACATTTCTTGAGAGCATGTCTCAAAAATGTATATCAGCTACTCATGCCAGATAAATGGCATTCAGCTTCATGCTTTGGAGACTCTTTGCTAAATGCTAGTTTTAAGTAGTTAGTTGCAAGGGATAAACTTTCTGTGAGAAGATGGAGGGTCAAGTAGTGTGTTGTGGAATAAGGACATTACAATTAGAAATTATAAAGCAGGTATGTTTTATTTCAGCAGGGACACATAGGGGATACTTCCACCAAATATGTGTACCTGGTCAAGACAAGGTCCAGGTTTAAATACACATTGATCCCACAAATCCCCACCTGCCCATTCTCTGCCTTCTCTTGCTTCATATTCTAATTAGCTGCCGCACCTCCTGGTGGGTCGTGAGTTGCAGGTTGTGATCTTGGAAGGAAGGCCGATGTCTTCCTCAGGTTGTTCTAATGGTTGACCTTTGCTTCTGGCCAGGCGCAGTGGAGGTTTAGCTATTTTTCAGGTCACTTTATTCTTGCCAAAAATAAGTAGCCCGAATTTGCTGGATTCAAACCATAGCTTTCTGCCTTATTGATTTTTCACAATACCTAAGTCTTGCTTTACTGAATTTTCACAATATACATCTTAGCTTAGTAGTTTTTACCTAACAACTAAATTCCTATGTGTACTGCTACCAGTTCTTTCCGTGTAACAAATTACGTTCTGTATGCTGTTACAAGTTGTTCTTTTGTAAAAATCATTACACAAACAGTATATATTTGTTTCCCTAAGCCTATTATATGCTTCTAAAATTCTGAATTTTCAGAGCCATATATGTTCCCCATCTCAGTAGGAAGCCTGTGATTTTCATAGAATTAGTAGTTTTATTTTCAGTGAGGTGACTGGAGAGGTTCTGTCTGCAAAACCTTAAACACCTTTGCCTGCTTGTGCTACAAGGGTTAGTGTTCCCTGCTGCCTCAAGACCTGGAAGCTGAGAATATGAACTTGAACTAAGACAATTCTAAACTACAGAAAAGCTGTAATCTCTGTTATAGCAGCCTGCTGTTAAACAGGTTTATGAATGTCCTTCTAGTGATATCCAGCTTGGGGTCCAGACCCTTGTTGGCATGCATGGATATGACTTAATTTCCTAAAAATCAGTTTAGCCTCTCCCTCTGTTCATTGTATACTGGGCCAACACTGAGCTTCCCACTTCTCAGAAAGGTCAATGGAACCCAAGGTGGCATTTAGTTCTGCAGAATGCCTGTTTTGAGTACTGCCACCTACATTTTGCTTGTATGGAAAATAGCAATATGCATGAGGCACAAACCTGTGCTGCTGAAGCATTCTTTCAGGCCAGGAGGTGGCACTGATAAAGCCCTGGAGGATCAGCCTGCTGATTGTCATCTGTGATGCCTAATTCATCACCAGTCCCCTACATGTGGAGAAGGTGCATACTCCATTTTCAGTCCTATGTAGCTGGAAGCATGTGAGCAACAGGTATTCTTAATACTGTGAACTCCAGGGTCAAACAGCAGGAACACAGGTCTATGTAGTGTCTGCAGAATGAAGTGTTTTCTTGAAATGCCAGTAGAGAAATAAATGAAAACAATTTAAGAGTTGGGACATGTAGGGTAGCATCACGTTAGGAGTAAGAATAAATTATGCATCATGTAAGCAAGGGGGTGACTGTTGGCTTTATCTTGTACATAACTGTGAGACCAGTTCTGGGAGCACTGTATCAGGTTCTGGAGGGAGCCTGTCAAAGAGCTGGATGTGGTATAAAAATGAGCTACAGAATAATACAATAAAAATTGTTAAGGCAACTGAATTCTTTATGGACTGAAGTCTGGTGAAATTCCTCAGGAAAACACTTTGACGCAGCCTCTGAGAAGATTTGGCTGTTCCACTTGCAGGTTCACTGCTTCCCTTTCCCTATTAGTACTGCTGTCAGTTGATAAGTACTAGAATGTTCCTGATACATTATTTCAGGTGCTGGGAGACTGGAATTGGCCACCTATGTCTTGTCCTTAACCTAGTGACCAGCTTTCACTACTGCAGTGTGTGGGAGCACTTCATTCAGCAGAGACTTCCTTGTCTGTCAATTGCAGTGGGTTAGCTCAAATCCCAATTGTCTGATGTCTGATTTCTTGTCTATTTCTCAGAGTGAAGAGAAGATCAAAACTGTTCCAAGCCTCTATGGTATTCTTATGACCTTGAACCATATGGTCCAGCAGGATTATTTCCCTAAATCCCTGGTTCCAGTTCTCTCAGCTTTTGTTACAAAGTGAGTATTATTTTTGCCATGCAATCTCCTCTGATGGAGCTTGTGAAACTGTTTTGAGGGTTAATAGCTACATCTAAGCTGTTGTGAAAGCCCACTTATCCTTACAATTCAGGATGGCTCATGCAATGACACAAAGGACTGTTTTTTCTGAGGGCTTATAGCAAAGTTTATTGAAAGACAGATTCTTTTTATACAGTGTTTTGGTACAATGAATATGACTGGTCACTTAGAGCAACACCTCTCAACTGTCTTCTTGCAAGTAAACAGCAAGTTAGAAAGACACTGAGTGTCAGGAGGATATCTACAAGATTGTTTTGGGTTTCTCCTTGTGATTTCCCAGGCCAGACTGAGAGAGTTCTGTACTTGGCTTTCCCACAGGCTTCAAGCTTCTGCCTGGAGCCTAAGAATCCATGTTCTGACCACTGTCAGTTCCCACACCCACTAAATGTCTGTTCTGAAATTGAGAATTAATAGCTTAATAGGCCTCTATTTTACCTTGTTTACTTCTGTATGTGAGGTTCAGAATTTAAAAAAATCTTAAAGAGGGAAAAATGGGAAGTTGGGTTTGCAAGGAAGTGGCTCTGAAGGAGAGACTGCTAATGCCTGTCACAGAAGAATTGTTTTGAACTTAAGGAAACCTGGTTGGTTTCTGGCTGCTGCTTGAGTGAACTGTGGGTACACTGGATCTAGCCATGCCCTCCAAATCATCCTTCAGAGTTAACAGGGTCAGCAGAGCTCTGCCAGAGTTGTCATGGTGTATGACACTGGACACCAGCGCATGAAAACTGCAAAACACAAAGACTGAATTTGTTTTTAAATAGAACTTCCTACTGTGACAGCAACGAAGTTAGTGATTTTTCTGAGAACTAAATAGGAGCATAAGTACTGAAGAGGCTGCTTTTACTGACTGCCTGCACTTATGTTACTTCCACTATAGGTGTAGAATCAACCCCTGCCCCCACTAGCTTTAGCTTTTTTAATGTATTCAGTGGCTACAGAAACCATATCTCTACTGAATTAAGTCAGTGACAACTTCAGCATTGATGAGATTTAGGGGAAAGAAACCACCAGACAGATTTGCAGTAGGATTGCATACTACTGTTCAACAGTCAGGCGGAACAGTCCGAAAATGTCACTTTAGGCAAAACAGCAGAGGCCTGAAATCTGTTTGGAAGCTTGGTGGCTGGCTCAGCATGGACCATGTGCTGTGTAGGGTAAGTGCAGCTTTTTAGCAGGTTCCAGAATGAGGCTTAAGCCTTCCTGAATTTCATGGTATGGGTTATCAGCAGCTGCTTAGGATTATTAGCTGCTGGTGAAAGGTGCTGGCATCAGATAGTTGTGGTCAGTATGAAGCATGGACAGTAGGAATGCAGTCAAATATTGGTAGTCTGTCTTGGTTCTACAGGGCTTGGAAGCTGGCCAGTTGTGGTAGGGGAAAAGAAGTTTTCCAAGCATTGGTGTGGCTGAAGCTGTCAAAACTGATATGTAGCAGTGGTTTGTGTCCATAAACACCAACTGTACTAAGATCAGTTTTGGAAAATAAGGTATCTTATTTTTGCGTGTGCAAATGCTAACTGGAGGCCCTTCTTGTGGAACTCTTTGCTTGCTGCCTCCTCTCTTTCTGTTGATGAGGTTAAGGCACTTAGAAGCCAGTGACCATGTGCTTTACCAGCTGAGCAAATATGCCTCCAACTCAATCATTACAGGCTTAAGCCAGAAGTACCAGGACTTACCATGTGAAATTACCCAGACATATCACTGAATCTCTGCTGTTTCCTACACTGCTGCCTTGCTCTTACTTGTTGATCAAGCCCCAGCCCTCAAAATTGAATTTAAATTGCTGGAAGCTGAGAATACAGAAGAAAGACTTTGGTTCAGGGCCTTTAACTGTCCTAATTGTTTATGGCAGGTAACAGTGCCCAGAGTAGCATCTTAATTCTAAGTGTCCTAACAAATTTTGTTCAGGAAAGACACTTGTCTCCCGTCTTCCTGTATATGTATGTGCATGTAGGCTTTTCCCATAAAATGTTTTTCAGCTGTCAGTGATGTTGTATGTGACAAAATAGAGTAAAATTTTGGTCTTCATGAATTCATCAGCAAAAACCCCATTGAATCCAGGGCCAGCATTTCACTCTTAAGAGCAAGAGGGGAGAGTCTCTTGGTGGAAGTATGAGACCGTTCAGAGGTTCTGTAGAAGCTGAGTGAGAACTGAGAGCCTCTCTCAGTGGAAGGCAGATTTTCCTGCCCTCCTGTGGTACGTATCAGTGCTAATGCCAAGCTTCCACTGTCCCTCATGCTGTGAAATGTCTGGAGATGAAGTTTTCTGCTTTACAAATTTGTTGCAAGTTGTGATTTTATAGGGAGACTTTTGCCCTATGCTTCATAATAAAATCCACACTAGATACAGGCAATCTCTCTCTGTTGTGTGAACATACTCATTTCTTACAATGCTTTCCCTTAAGGGAACAAGGAGGACAGCTCTTAAATCTGTGTGGGTAAATGTAAACAGTTCAAGAACCCCACAGTCCAGTTAAAATAGCGTGTTGTGGTTTAACCCCAGCTGCCACCTAAGCCCCACGCAGCCCTCCTAGTGGGATGGGGAAGACTGAAAGTGAGCAAACTTGGGTGTTGATGTGAAGACAGGTTAATAGGTAAAACAAAAGCTATTTGCAAGCAAAGCAGAACAAGGAATTAATTTACCACTTCCACCATCTCCAGCAAAACTCCATCATAGCTAGCTTCTTCCTTCTGCCTTATCTGATAAGCATGATGCTATGTTCTGTGGAATATCTCTTTGGGCAGTTGGGGTTAGCTGTCCTGGCTGTGTCCTCTCTGGCTTCGTGTGCGCCCCTGACCTACTTGCTGGTGGAGTGGGTTGAGAAACAAAATGCCTTGATGCTGTGAAACTCTGTTATCAGCACTGCTTCCAGCACAAATCCAAAACACAGCCCCTCCTGTGAGGAAAATCATCCCAGATAAAACCAACACACAGCTTCTCAATTAACTTCTATCCCTTGTCTCTTCTTGGAATTCAGTCAGAGTAAAATTGCAGTCCTAAAGTTAAACCTCTACCTGGTTAACTTAGTAGTATTCAGAACTCATCTGGCCTCTGTTTCTGCAACAAATCTAATTCCACTTTATCAAACCTATGATTCCTTCACTTGCAGAAAACTGATATGCATTTTTGTGGTATTTTCTATTTTTCTCCTTTTGGTTTGCAGTTAGTGCTTTTGGAGCTGTAAAGTTCTTGTAGCTGCCTAGGCCAGAATTCTGGTGTCTTTCACTGCACGGGGTTTCTGGAATAGGCACTTACTGCCTTCCTTTTGTGACAATTTGTTGTTAAGCAGTGTTCTCTATTCAATAATAATTACAGAATTATGGATACGGACTGTAAACAGCATCCATCTTACTGTGCTTGCTGTCAAGCCTTGAGTTTTTTGGATGCAAGAGGGTGCTGTGAATCCCCATGTCCTTTTCCATAATTTTTTAGATGGAAACACTGAAAGTATGTGCATGTCCGCCTGCCCACTTGTGACTTGCTGGAGGTAATGGGGTTTGTGTTTGGTTGGTTTTTTTGTTTTTTTTTTAACGTTGCTCTTTGCTGCTGAATTACATCACATCACTCGTCTCTTTCAGCAGTCTGTAGCATAGAGCAGCAGGCAGGTAACTCCACAGCAAATCAAGAGGATTTTATTGCTAGAAGAGGCTTAGTGTTGAGAGGGGACTGAGGGATCTTGTCTGTGATCAACATCAGTGGTCCAGGTTCTCTATTTCCAAAAATGGGCAGCTGCCTGGATGGAACCAGCTCCCTCATTGTGAACAGGTCTGGGTCTTCCAAAGATGAGGGCTGAAATATGTCTCCCAGACACTTTGAAGAACTCCTAGCTGTAATTCTGTGACACTGTGTATTCAGTATGAGGCATTGAATGGCTCTTGGGGGGAATAAAAAGGGTTAAGTCTTCTCCAAGATGTACTTCATTAAACTGCAGCAGCCATGGAGAGATGTACCAAACAACCTCTGCAGCTATTGGTCGTGTGTTGGACACCTGGACGTGAACTCCTTGCTCCTTCCTAAGTACTCCACTCTTTATTTCGGCTCACCCTTCTTTCCCAAATCGAGTAGGCTTCACAGCTGTTCATTGTTAAAGGTTATTTTGCTGTGGTAAGGTGGGAGACAGGTAAAATTAATGACTTCTATTCTCAGAATAGTGGAAAATATTGTGTTAAGATTCTTTTAGAGGAAGTTCCCTAATGGATGGATTGAGACTGGTAAAAGTTTCAGTGATGCTGAGCCGGTAATTAGCCTGCAGAAACAAATACGCATTACTGGGAGGCAGTGGAAACATTACAGAAATTTAGCCTCATGTTAACCCTGCTGTAAGTGTATTTCCATGCTTTAATTTCAGGGAGCAGATTATTCTGTATAAATTTGACTTAGCTATTGCAACCTTTGTCTTGGACCCTTTCAGGTGATGTTCTGCATGTTCTGTGGGCTGTTTGTAAGGTACCTGGAAAGGTGGCCCTGTTACCTTTTTCCCAACCTCGAAATGAAACTCGAGATAATTTTAGTAAGGAGGTTATACAAAAGAGGATCTTTATTTGAAGGCCTTCAGAGGCAGTTAAGGAAAGATGTCCACAAAAGCCTACCCCCCCAGGGGTGAGTACATTTTATAGGTTTTAGGAAATTAGCATAATTGATAAAAAGCGCCAATTAGGAGGACAAGTGGTAATGCAATTCCTCCCCCAGGTCAAGCCCCTTCTCTGGAGCCCTCCTTCAGCACTAGTTGTACTTTGTCCATGAAAACGTATCTCAAAGAGTTGTTCTCAGCCTTGGTTCCCAGGAAGAAACAAGATAGCATGGACCCTTGTACCTCCTGGGGCTTGGAGCTCTGGAATTTGTCTTCAGTTTTTTCTTTCTCCTTAAGGAAAGGCCATGGAAAAGTAGTGGGAAAACTAGTCACTAATACAATAGACTGCAGAGCTGCAAATACGTGTGTAAAGAATAAGAGAACATGGAAAAAAAGGCAAAACCTAAACAGCATCAGCCCAGCAAAACCAGTCAGGTGTTACTTGACCTCAGGCAAAAGTAACAGGAGGTTACGCTGCGTCTTTTAAAGACTTTAAAACCCCAAGACCAAAGTCACCATCAGATTATAGAGAGCAGATGACTTGGTGAGAAAAGATTTGAGTGCTCTCAGGATCATCTCCTGTGTTTTGGGGCTCTAAACAGTGAAACTTTATGGAAAAGCCCATTGCCAGAAGAGAGGAAAGGGGGTTTCTACCTCCATCATTCTACCCAAAATGAGACATGGAGCTGCAGAGAAGTCAGTTGCAGATTGTTTATAGTGATGGAAATAAATGTTCTGATTCTATGCCACTGTCTTCCTTACTTGGACTCTCAGGAGAGAGAATTTTCCACAGCAGGCTCTGAATGGGAAGCAGTGATCTGGGCAGCAGTGATGGAATGGTTGTGGAAGAGATAACTGAGGGCAAAATTTGTAGGTTTTGGGGCATGCACACTCAATGCATTGGAAATAGTGTTTATTTGCTCAGTCAAAGGCCGACACAAAGCCATTCAGTATTTTAAATCTCTCTCTCTGTTCTTTTCACAGACCCAACCGTGCTCTTGACTCCTGTTCGTTTGCTCGCCACATGCTCTTACAGACCCTCCACCAGCTGTAAGACACAAGAGATGTGCCCTTCTTTCCTCATAGGACTGTCATCAGCAGAGAACTCAGAGCTGCACAGTGGGAAAGGATCCCAGAGCCCATACAGACATATGCTGTCCTTTTTTTTTTCCCTTGTAGGAAGTCTGGCCTTCCTTCTGCTTTCATAAACAAATCCTACTGAATTGTCTTCCTACTCCTCTTGAAGTGATTCTCTGGTCTGTAGGGCAGGTGGTTGTGCTAAAGTAAGCCTGTACTGCTGTGAGCTCAGCATGAATTGAAGAGTTCTCAGTTTTGGTTGCATTGGCAAGGGTGCCAAGACTAACACAGGGCCCAGAACAGCTCTCATCTGAATCACCCCAGTTGGGCATTTTATTTTATTGGCCTTTGATTCCTGCCTTATAGCATATAGCACTGTGCCAGAGCAAGGCTGTGCTGCTGCCACTGCCCTGCTTCTCTGGGCCATGGGAATGCTGCTCATGGGTCAGAGGGGTGAGATATGATTCCCTTTGGTTCTTCTTTAAGTCTGTTGTCAAAGGCAGTGTGTAGCTAATTTTTATTTTAATATACTCTCCCCCTTCTGCTGTGGCTTGGTATATTTGTGTAGTGTGGCTGATCCTGGTGGCCATTGCTTGAGGGAGGGAGAATATTTTATTGTAATTGATTTTTGCCATTGCCTGTGTTGTTTATTCTTCCTGAACTTTCCTTCTCACTCTAATTAAATAGGCTCGGTTTGGAAGCTAATACAATCCATGAAATCTTTGTGGAATCTCTTTCTCTTCCCTTTGACAAAACACTGGGCCTGCATGCACTGTGCACGTGCAAGAATATGGGGAGAGAAGGCTGTGCTTTTCTCTTGCACTGAACAAGTAGCAGCAGGTGCCCCTAAATCTGTCTGGAATATTGATCATGTGCCCATGCCTTCAAACCACAATGATATTCCTCCATACAACTTAAAAATGTTTATGTTGATTGCCTGAAATGTTATGTAAATTAAAATTAACTCCACAGCCTTATCATGATTGATAATACCTACACTTGGATTTGGAAGCCTGTTTTGCAGCTTTGCGTGATTGCAGAGTTTGCAGTGGAACACAAAATGGGACTGGGAATGGAGCCTGCTTTGTGTGAGGAGAGAAGCACTAGTAAAAGTGAGAGGGAGCCAAGCTATTAAGTCACAAACCTTGCCTCTGCAGCACCCCATCTCTTTTCTTTGTGGTCTCCTGCTCCTGTCCAAAACAGGAGCATGGCAGAGGAGCAGGTTTCCCTCCAGGCATCTTCAAATTCCTAGCATAGTCTAAAAGTAGGAAAAGCAGTGCCAACACTTAGGAGCACTATCCTGCTACTCAGCTGTAAGTAGTGTGAGGCGAACATTAAATTCATTACTGTCCCACATTCCCATGATGAGGTAAATTTAAGTACTTCATCTCACTGGCTAAAAAACCAGGCTGGAATTCACATGAATATTCACAGGAACCTGTGAGCTTTCCTTAAGGATGGTTGGACTAAAACTCCATCACAAGTCTTTCTGGTGTGACCTCATGCACTGCCAAGATTTGGCCAGCCCATGTCTTGCTGGATTTCCATCTGGAAAGCTGTGGCTTGATGCTCTGGACATTTGAATGCTGATTTTTTTTCTCCCCCTATTATCAAATTGCATGGAGTAGTTCTTGAATTTTGCAGTGGTTGTGAGAAAATAAATGTAATCAAAGGGCCAGATCAGTTAGGCAGAGCTCCATGGACTTGCTTGAGCTGCCCCAGTATTCATAAAAGTTAGATGGTTAGACTTGTGAGAGCAACATGACAGGGCTTTGGCCGGAATCCAAATTGGTGTGGTCAGTCTTGCTTTTCTTCAGAATTTGGGGCTTACTAGCTTATATCTGCTTGTCCTTTGTAAATATGTAAAATAATCTTTTTAAATGTGGCCAACTCAGCAAACCAGATCACTTGGCTTGCCAGAACGTGTCTGTGCTTTGCTCTTACAGCACAGTGGTTTTGTATGGAGTCCTCCCTCAGTGATTTTGCACATCTACAACTCTTATAGTGTACTGTGGTTGTGGGTGCAAAGCTCACAAGCAGGTGAGGAAGATTGAAGCTCCATCTCAGATTCTCAACCACAGTTCTGAGACTGCAGATGAAGATTTTTCTCCAGACAGAAACAGGGAGGTGTTAGGATATTGTGACATATTCTATAGGACAGCAACACCTCTCTTATGGGCCTGATTTTCTTGAAGATGAAAACAAAATAATTTTAGCTTGTTAGAACTGCTGTCAAGAGTGCCTCACTCTTCCAGAATTTCATTCACCTTCCTGAGGAAAGAAGCTTTTGGGTTCAGCAGCTGACAGGAAACACAACTAATGAACACTTGCGCTCTCTCTCTGCGTCCCTGAGTTCAGCTGAACAGTAGCCGAACTGGATCACTCAAGTTATTTCACTAGTCTTTCTCTTTTAGAAAGGGCAAGACAAGCAAGAGAGCAAGGCTGAAGTAAGAAGGGCTTCATTTCAGGGGTGGAAAAAGGGTTTCTCTCTGCTCTGAGATAGAGCTGGACAACCTGACTTTCAAATTAATCTAAGAAACAAACAAAAAAAATTAATGTGGGATGAGCAGGAACAAAAGAAGAAAAAAAAAGGGTAGAATTATTTAAGCTCAATAATACCTTTGGAGGAAAGTTTGTTTAAAATGTCATCTCTGACTTTTTCTGAGCCTATGAAACTAACAGAGGTTCTGAGTCTTAAAATACATCAAATGCTGAAGAAAAAGTATAAATGGGAAATCCAATTTCATCAAATTTTCCAAAATCATGCTCTCAGTAAATTATTCAGTCTTTTCATTAAATCACAGAATCCCAGAATGGTTTGGGTGGAAGGGCCATAAAAGCTTGTCTCATTCCCCTCATGGGCAGGGACACCTTCCACTATCATAGGCTGCTCCAAGCCCTGTCCAGCCTGGCCTTGGACTTCCAGGGATCCAGGGGCAGCCACAGCTTCTGTGGGCACCCTATGCCAGAGCCTCACCACCCTCACAGGGAAGAATATTTTGTCTTCAAGAAAAATCACCCAGCTGATGAAAGCTTTTCACAATTCTCCTTTTTAAAGCAACAGGAAAAAAGTCCCCTAGGCAATTAAACATTTCTTCTTAAAAATTCATCAGTTTATATTTTCTGAGTGAATGTAGGATCCGTGGCAATGCCACACTTCTTTTCACAAAGAACTTATTTTTTATTTTCAGGGAAAGATTCATATTTATGTGACCCCCCCCCCCCCCCCCCCACAAAAACAAAAATAGATAACAAAAATGTGGAGTTATAAATCAGGTTTATTCTACCTTAAATTTATATTGACAAGCTATGAAATAATAAACTTGAATATCGTCCTATATTCACGAACCCCCAGAAAAGTTATATACCATTAGTAGCCTTCAAATCCCATCTCAGAACTCTGCTGGGAGGAATACCCATTCTTCAGAGGCCTGATGCAGTCCAGAACTGTCCCCATGGTGTGACTTAGCTTTTAAAGTAATAACAACCTGGTTTTGTCTGTCTTCAAAGAAGATCTTTTCTGGGGGGGTTGTGATGTTGAATTTTTTTTGTGGCGTGGTATTTGGATTTTTCTGAAGAGTGGCAGTGACAGATTTTTTTTTTTATATTGATTGTAGATGGTGATTCTCATTTTTTCTGAAGAAAATTCCCCCATATTCTAGATCTCCTATTTAGATCTCAAAGCACTGAACAAACGTGGATTCCGCTTTAGTTTAGACCTGGCTTTGCCTGTTGCTTTCATGGAACGTAAAATGTTTCTGGTTTGAGGTTTTATTAACTCCTTCCAGAGCTGATTTATGTAAATAACTTGTATCTCTTCTTCCCTGGCTTTGCTGGCTGCCTCTGTTCTGCTGCTGGTTTTAATTCAGGGTGTTAACTCTTCAATTCAAGAGCCTGTTTGCTTGAGGGTCAGTAGAGCTCCCAATAAATGCAATCACACTTAAACTTGGCCTCTTGGCACTCCTGTAATCTGGGGATAAAGGGGAGTAAAGTTCTAATTTGGGACTTTGGATTTTTAAAATTGCTAATGCATACTTCCCAGATACAACATCCTGAAAGGCTGGGTTTATGAGCAAGAGTTCTCTGCTTTTTGCATTTGATGGGATTGAAATTTCTTCCTCACATTTGTCAGGCCTTAGAAAAGGCCAGATAAATTCCTAAAGTGGACACTGTGTAATTGTTGTCCAAATCAGCTCCTCTGATCTTAAGCAGATGAGATTTGTGGTTTTTCCAAGCTCATCTAAACCTGTTCAATAACTGCTGCCACAAGCCACTACTGCAGTGGGCTTTGAGAATGCAGATTGCTCACATCTTCCGGTGGGATAGCAAAGCCCAAAAATGAAAGTGGCTCCATCCCCTGAGGCATATTCAAGTCTGGATCCCTCTGATACCCAATGGTGTAATTCCGCTGCTTATAGAAAATGTCTGTGCAAGTCAACACATTTTGCCCATCATGAAATTTATCCTGCATTTTTCCAAAATGTGATTATTTACCAAAGTGGGCTGTCCTCATGTTTGATTTTTCGAGCCTCTGTGCCTAAGTCATGAAATATGTGGAGTTTATTTTAATGAAAGGTTAATTTTATTTTATTTTAATGGTGTTTAGTGAAAGCATTTGGCTTCTGACTGCCGGCTGTCATTCTGCCAGTTCAGTCATGAAGTGGTTGAGGGTTATTTATAGCTCTTAGACATTCTTTAGGGATGAACACATCTACTGAAAAAACAAACAGCCGTGGTGCTTGTGGGTAATTTATAGCAATTTTTAAATTAGAAAAAACCTGTGATTTCATACTACAGGCTGAAAACACTGCACGCCAATGGAATTTGGTTGGGATGCTGACATACTCTGAGGAAACTGAGATCCACAGCATTCAGGTACCCCTGAGCTGGGAAGGGCTCAGTTATGTGTCTTAAGGAATTGCATAACTTTTCCTTCTTTCATCCTTTAATAGCACAGACACAAAGTCAATTTTTTTTTTTTTTTCAGCACACTCCACTTGTTTTTCAGTTCAATTAAAATAATTAAGTCCACCAGAGTTGGAATACATAATTTCACAGGAAGCAGAAACTCAGGCCTACTTTCAGCAACATGTTTCTAAATTTTAAATAATAGTTTTAAATTAGAAGGGTTATATATCTATATCTTCATCTATATATCACACTTCATTGCCTGTAATTTAAGTGCACATTTACATCACTCTGGGCGCACAGTGAAATCCAGCCTGGGTGTGATGTCACTACAAGACAGAGAACCCATCACCTCTCCTATGAAGTTGTGTGACTGCTGAGATGTTTCCTGGGTTCAGTGCATGTCTACTAATTTTAAATAAACCTTTTCTCACATAAAACTGAGTCTGACCACTGTAGGTTATAGAGGATGGCACTGCACCTCTGTGAGCAGCCTGTCCAGCTCTAAATACGTACTGCTGTGCCATGAAAGAGCCATAGACTTGCAGAGAAGGCAAAGGAAATACCTTTATGACTTCATGCTATCCATTTATATTCTGAGTCATTAAAATAATTGCTTCTTATAAAAGTTATCTTATAAAAGAATATGTGGCAAATGCTCCCTCTGACAATCACTGTGCCTTGGACTAGACTCAAAACACATGTATTATTTAAACTTAACTTTCCTTGACTCCTACTGAATGATTTGCCCCCAAAAGAAAACATCTGACTCTCCATAAAACTGCAGGCTATGGCGAAATTCCTGTCAAGCACTGGAGGTCCAGCGTGCTCCTCATGTTAATTGTAAATTACTCTGGAACCTGCTATGCAAAAATGAGATTTTGTTCCACCTGTGGCCCACCAGTGGATTTGGAACAAGAGTCTATTGTCAGTAGATCAGATTTATTACACAGTGTTCTTTCCATCAATGGATAAATTTAGAGGATCTATAAATCAAAAAAAGATTTGACAACACTCCACTATGTCCAAATATTCAACATCTAAACAGTTGCCTTTCTGTTTGTCAGTTTCAGTTATAGAGTAACTTACAGTTGACTGTAAGCTATTTTCTGTGAGTGTTAAGGGGCTTACTGAAGGAAAATGAGCAATGGAAGGGCAGAATGAAGGACAGATGAATTTCATAAAGCCGTGGTTCAGCTCATGCACACGTTTAGGTTATCTTTCAATGGAAATGAAGTTACAGGAGGGGGTTAATTCAGAACAGATGTCACTCTGATGAGGCAGTAAGGACTGAAGTCCCTGATCAAGGAAGTAGGAATTACTCCCAGGTCCTGCAGTTTAAATTAGAATAAAATATATCTTGCTGTAGCATTTAAGACAGCAAACTCCACCCGTTCATCCAGTTACATCCACTTTTGCTCAAGCACTCTAGAGGTTAATGCAATTCAGACTGTGTGTCATTCTATGTGTGTCTCAATCATTTGATTTCACTTAACCACATTTTCCTAGTCAGTATTTGTTTTTGCAAACATAGTGATGAAATTTATTGGCTACATAAGCATGTGCCTGGCTTGGTCAGATTTCAGTTATTCAGAACATCTCCTGTCCATAATACTACTAATTGAAATTTTAAAAAAATTGTTCTGGTATCAAATCACAAATCTCTAAATTTGGGATTGGCTAAGAAGATATGAAACTATTTACCCAATTCAATGTTTCTGCCAGTATCTTGCTAATAATTTTGTTCGATTTTTTAGGTTGTTGTCATTGGGTAACTGTAGTTCATATTTACATTGAATTTGTATCTTCTGCTGTAGGACAATATAAGTTTAATCTATTTTTATATTGTTATGACAGTGACATCACATACTTATTGCATTGACAGTTGATACTTAGAATATATTTACTGGCTAATTTTTAAGCTGGCATTGTCCTTCAGTGCTGTTGGAAATATCCTTATAACCAAAGAATTCTCAGGGTCAGAGAAAGTTGCTTTCAGTACAAAATCCAATTACCCCCTAAATTTTATTGTAGGAGACATCAAATCTTATGTGGCTTTTATCTTTGGGTTTCAAATTTTTTTTCATAGTTCTTTAATTATATATTTTTTAAATTCCCTTCACTTTTTTTACAAATAATCACAGACTCATGAAAACTCACTAAATTCTACATTTGTCTCAGCTATTTCAGTGTTGCAAAATGCTGTATAAAATACAGCACTCTGAAAACCCTGATAAGGAACTTAAATATTTTTAAACCGTGTTGCAGAGGACAGAATATTTTATTCTCTGTTCTTCATACAACTTAATCACCTTTTAATTCATAACAGCATCCCACACCACAATTACAAATGTCTTCAGCTACCTCAAGGGAAAATGTCCATATGATCAAAATTCAGGATATTTAAAATTAATAGCATTATGATTACAGAAATTTATCCAGAAATAGATGCTGACTTCTCAGAAGGAAATCTGTATTAAAAATGAAGAAGCTTTGCTGATATATTTATATAGTGATATCATTTTAATATATTATCAGTCTGAAAATGCCACGATACTTAAGAAGATGTTTGAAAAGAGATATGTGCTTGAACATGATCACCTCAGTATTAAGATTGATTAATTATTTGATATGGCTGAATGTTCAGCCATAGAAATGACACAGTGGAAATCAAAATGGCAATAATTTGTAGGACTGTCTGATATGTCAGATATGGCAAAAGGAAGATTTTTAACCAGGTGGGAAGAAGTGAAAGGTAGTTTCTAGTTTTTGTCCAAATACTTTTGCAGTGGATACCCGCAGCTGGCGCTCATGATTTTGGTCCTCCACCTTCTTCCCTCCAGCTCTGTTTGCAGCAGTTTTATTTATCCTTTCCTAAGGAGATACTGAAATGGAGTCTGACTTGGAACAGGGGTGGATATAATTTCAGCTTGGTTTCAATTTTTGGCAGCTGAACCTGAAGACTTCTGGTAACCCTGAAAAATTTACATGCAAGGGAGGTTGCTAAAGTCAATTGGGAAACATCCCATTTTCCCAACACACAGAGTAGAATAATGAATAACATGGACACAGCTACTAGTGATGTCAATTGTTGTCACTGCATCAAAGTTGATGATGAGACAATTATTCAAATTTATGATCTGAACTCTTGTTCCTCTCCATTTCCCATAAGTAGATGTATTAAAAGTCTGATTAGAGAACATGGAATTTAAAACAGGAATGACATGTGCCCATGCAATTGACTGAAGCGTATTGAAGGAACTCCATTTGTTATTAAAATTTAATTGGAGAGATAAGATGCCAGCAAACTAACTGGAAAAATGTAATTTTGTTTCTCCCCAGAAATATTATTAAATACTAACAGCATAACAATTCATGTGGTTGATTCCTAAAGGATACTTCCCTTTCTCTGCCTCTCTATAGCCCCTTCCATTCCAAGGTACTGCATGTTTCTTTTATTTATTTTCCTTTTATACTATAAAACTCCCGTCAGTAGCTATATTTTGTTAGGATACAAAACAGCCCACCCAGCAACTGTTTTGCATTCACACCATGCATTTGAGAAGAGGAAAAAAAAGCTGCACTACAAAGTGCAGCTGAGGACAGGCAATACAATCTGTCTTACTTGTGTTTCACACTAAGGAAAATAACTGGCACTATTAATGAAGTCAACTGCACTTCATCCTAAGCAAAGATGGCAGAGGTCAAGTGCTTTTAAGGGAGGCAGAAATGAAACTGGATAGATTTTAATTGTGAACACAGGAAGAGGTTAAAAAAGAATTTTTCCCTCTAGTTTTGAAAAATGTTTAGCCTGGAAAATACAATAGACTCAAGATTGCCTATCTCAGGGAGTGCCACCCTTATGGCTTATATGTCCCTGCATCATTAGGATGTCATTGTATGTGGAAGGGGCGGATAGCTGGCCTGTGAGCCTGAAATGTAAGTTAGCTAAAGAAGAAGCTGATAAGATCTGTGTGTATCCCTGAAAGGAATTTTTACCAAGGCCATTGACAAGGAGACCGAGAAGAAGGAAAAGATAAGCAGAAGAAACCTTCAGCTGGAGAAAGTATTTTTAGAAAAGTTATGTGAATGTTAGCTGAAAACAGTGGTGGAGACTGCTCTGTACCAATGAACACTGTTAATTTATTGTAACTAATGAATAAGTATAAATTATGTTGAGGAATGTATAAAAGCATGCTGCCATAATAAACAGAAGCCTTTCTGAACTTTAGCTGTGTCCCTCTGTGTGTCATGGCTGCCTCAACAGCGACAATTGTATATGAGTATTTCAGCCTAAACATCAAAACTGAGGAGATTGGCATGATCCTTATGTACTTTATATCTAAAACATCTCCCCTTTATCTAAAGCAAAGTCTTACACACCTTTTTCATTTTCTACTAAGCAGTTACCAAGAAATAATTGGTTATATTGATGTAAAGGACTAATAGTGATGTTTTTATAGAGAACTTCTTACTGATTGTTGCCTGTTTCCTGAAACCACTGACCTTTGCAGGTGAAAAGACAACGTGTACAAATGATGCAAGTTGATGTAGCTCTCAGAACCTCTGGAAAGTTGCTGGAGAGCCTGAATTAGTGCCAAAGTGACAGACCCAGGTACCCTGGAAGTGAGGCCCAGAATTGCTCTGTTCTCCTTTCCTATATAATTCTCCTATAATTCTTTATGTGAATTTTCCTTCTTATAGAATTCTTTGTTTCATCCTTGAGCAAAGACTGCTCTGTAACTTCCTTCTTTATATTTGGAGCACGTTCCATGCGTCTTGCTCTGAGTTGCAGCTATGTTTTGACATTGTTTAAAATTACACCAATCTATTGTGATCCTTGGCAGGGCCAGCTGTTCCTTATTACACAGAGAGGAGTAGCAATTCAAATGGTTATTCTGTCATTGATTTGTAGCTTAGTTTTAGAGATGCTTCATTCACCTCATCAGTTCACTTACTCCTAATTAATTAGCTGAAACCATCAACAAAGGATTTTACTTATCAATAATCTCATAGGTGAGATTTATGCCAATGTTGCTATCACAGCCATGGAAATAAAGGTTAAATCTGTCTTCTATGAATGTTTATTTTGCCTCATCCATTTTACCACAGCTTTTATTTTTGCACAGTATTTTTTGTTCCTCACATTTGATATAATTATATCAGCATCAACTCATATTGCAGTAAAACAACAGAATTACCTTTAACCAATAGAGTGTTCACAATTAAAAATTAAATACCACATTAAAATACATACAAATAGTGAATTGAAATAGGGCAGGAAAAGAGGCTTGAAATAGAGGCTGGATTTGAGCGATAACGTGTTATGTTATGTTGCAGTGCATGATTGAGGCTTTCAAAGTTTTATATGTATTTTATTTATTTTGTGTTGGTATGTTCCTCCCAAAGTCCCTTCACCCATTCCCAAACTCACATGGTATCTATCTCCCAGAGGGGAGCCCCTTGTCAATCACCCTGGTAACTTGAGGGGAGATCAACTCCCATTCAACCAAGTGCCCAACACCTGCCCTCTTCAATTGTTCTGTTAAGTGCCCCTGTCCTGGAACACCCAACCCCTTTCCATCCATTGGCCCGAATTCTCCTGTTGCCCCAGGCTGTGTCCTTGGGTACAAAAAGGAGAAGGACAGGCCAGGCCGTGCTTTTTGCACGTGGAGCTGCACCAGAATAAACATCTTCCAAACCCACGGCAAAGCCCACTCTTCATTTCCAAGCCTTATCCACGCTGAGCCAGCTAATCTGAGGGACCCACAAGCTGTCTCGGTTGGTCTGGGGTTTACTGCTTAGCCGGTAAAGCAGCCCCCAAGGAGAAACCACCCGCACCTTTTCATCTGAGCAATTCCCTTTCCAGTTTCCTCTCATTGCCTTTTTCTCCCAGCCTGTTCTCTCTAACCTTTATCCCAGGATTGTATTGTCCCTGTTTGCCTTCTTGTAAACAAACAATTGACAGCTTCTATCTGTATCTTTCAAACACAAACTTGACAACTTTTATTTGTGTCTTTGGGCTATCTCTGAGCTATTTCTCTCTTTTGACAAGCAGAACAGTTGCCATAAATGCATATTTGCAAGTGATACAAGCAGCTTTTCATGCAAGCTCTCAGAAAAATTTCTGTGACTGAGATCTGAACATTAACAGCTAAATCTGGTGCTTAATTTGAATCATCCCACAGTGAGCTGGACTCAATCAATAGCCACCTTTGCTTTATTCAGGAACAAACACACTCCAAAGGTGTTCCTGTCAAAACAAGGCTATTTTCTACTCTGTTTGCACCTTGATTTACCTTAGCTGCATCTGATGAGGGTTGCATTTTAGGAAGTGAAATTAGCAGCAGCTACTTAAAATTTGTGTTCTCTCAGGGAAACCAGGTGCTTGTATGTCCCACTAATGACTCATTTTTTCAAGGGGAGAAAGGAGGAATTAGTTATGAGTCTGGCTCAAAGTGCAGCTTTGTAAAATTATTAAAAAATGTTCAATGGAAGGCATAAGAGCTGTCTTTCTAGTAAAAGGATGGGGGAAAGGAGGAAAAAATACCGCAAAACATAGAAAAAAATGGAACTGCAGGACTTGCTTCAGTAATGTGGGAGAGAAGGACTAAAGCTCCTGCACACACAGAATCTCCAGGTCCATGGAAAACCCTGGGGCTCCCAAGGATACAGGATGTGTCTCAATGCTTGGTGCAATAAAACTCAACTGAATAACTCCTTGTGCTCTACAGAACTCCTGTATCAGAATTGAGGAAGGGTTTGCGGGGTGGAAATCTTGTCCATGTTTTTTTTCTCCTGCTGTGCCAGCTGCTCTAGGAAAAGTTGTGGTCTCATGCAAATCTTTCTCCTCAGAAAAAATAGTGTATTCATGTTTTTTGTTTTGGTTGGTGTTTTTTCCCTGATTCACACAAGTAAAAATCTCGTTTCCATTTTGACAGAACTCTAAGGGATAGAAAACCACTTGTAAATCCCTCTGCTTTCTGAAAAAATGAGTTAAGGGCTAACAAAGTTAAAGAGGCCACTTTAAAAAGGAAATAAAAGATAAAGCACAGCATGTGCCTAAGTATTTTCCTGACTATGATGAAATTAGGCACATTCTTAAGTGAAACAGGGCCAAAACACCCTTGTTCTCCCCACTGGAAGGTAGAGGAGGGATGGGGGTGCCAAGGGAAGGATTTTAAACAAAGCTGTGTTAAATGAGTAATTCCAGTTTCCAGGCACAGTCTGTTTATGAGAGAGGGAGGCTCTGCAGAGGAAGGCTTTGGAATTATTTCATGTTTCCATTGCAAACTTTGTGAAGAATATCAGTTAAAACCATGAGTGTTAGCAAATTACACGTTGCCATCATTGTATATCTTCATAATATAATTTAAACTGTTCTTTTAATTGATGCTGAAGCTAAAAGCATAATGTTCAACATGATTTAAGTTCAAAGCTGAGAGTTTTATCGTTTTGTGCCTCCAGTTCTCCTCTCCATCCTGAGACATAGATTTGAAAAATCCCAACTGATGCTTTATAGTAGATTGAAGAACATATACTGTATGTTAGAATGCATTCCAAGTAGTACTTTAGAATATGTGAGATTGCATTTTAGAAGACATTTAGTGAACACCAAATGCTGTGTCTGTTACCCTTTTGCATATTTTTAAGCACCACAAGTATCAGGAGCCTTCAGCGATAATCAGAAGAAGAACTAGCCTAAAGAGCAGAATAACAGGGCTGTTATAGAGAATCCGTAGCCAATTTGATATAAAGTAATTTTATTTCACCATTTGAAATCAATCTGGGGCAGCCACAATAAAATTAATACAACTCCAATCCCTGGGTATCAAGGTTGGGTGAATGCGGGGACAGCCTCAACAGAGCCGATCCCTCCCCGTTCACAAGCTCTTAGGTTCAGGGTGCAGTTTTTATACAGTTTTTCTTCCTTGAGGCAATGTTATTGTTAGTCTTTGTCCAGTGTGTATACTCATACACTTCTTTCTCTCTCTGTTTGGTTTCTGAAAGCCTTTCCTGTCATAGTCGAGGACCTGAATTGGGTTCCTGGAACTGGGCATTGGGATGCTGATACGTGCCATCTCTGGGCTCTCCTCACCTAGATCCATATCAGGTACTGATCATTGGAGAAGTGGCAGATCCACCCTGGATGGACGAGGCATCTCCTGTTCAGCCAGATCTTTTCTGTTGTAAATTTTGACTTCGCCCTGCAATTGTCTGAGATTCTTACAGTTGCAAATGGGTTTCAGCAGTCAGAAACGCCTTTACAATTTTTGGAAACCTAAACTTGTAGCACAGTTTTATGTTATAACATATAACATACTTGATACATGAATTTATTTTAGAACATATATCACAGTCTCCCCCCTTTTTCATAAGCACATTACATTGGTGTTTTTCTAATATTACTATTTAACAAACTATTCTTCTTTCTATATTCTACTGAAATTTCCCCTTTTACCAATAGTACCTTATGGTGGTGACTATCTCCTTTATTTACCAGTCATCCTCAAATCTGTCATAGTCATCCCATTCCTCCTGTGATATCTCACAGTATTTCTGGTAAGCTGTATTTTCCTCTTTTACTCTCTCCTCAAATTTTTCTAAGGCTTCTGCCGCTTTACTTGTTTCCTCCCTTTCCTCCAGTTTCATTATTCTGGATACCTTAGAGATCTGACCAGTTTTCTCACCAGCAAGTTCTGGGTTGGTGGGCAGGGCTGCGATCTGCATGCCCTGTACCACAGAGTGAATCAATCGAATAAGACAAGGGATCAAGCAAGGCAGAAACATTATTCCAGCAATGGAACATCATGTGAAGAATGCCACCTTTTTCCACCAGGCCCCTTGTCCGAATAACTGATCCCACCATGAGGCCTGGAGGATAGAATTCCATTTTTGGACAGGTACATGGGCTACTTTATTGATCTCAGCTGCTAGGCCCCTAATCTCAGGTCTCCCCATAGTCATCTATTTCTATACAACACTCAGATTCATTGAATTTACCACAAACTCCTCCTTCCTCTGCCAACAGGTAATCTAGGGCTGTTTGGTTTTGATATACAAAAGCCCTCATCTGGGAGTGTTGTCTGGCCAGTAATTCTAAAGCATCTGAGGTATGATTGGAAACAATTTCCATCACAGCTTGGAGCCTTATTAGCCTATTTAATAGATAGATAGGAGTTCTATACCCCCAGCTTCCATCATTGGCCCAGTTTGCAGGGCCATAATATTCTATAATTCTCTCTGCAGGCCATTCTTCTTCTCCCCATCTCTGGCTTCCACCTCCCATAGGAAGATCGTTTTTCAGTTCCTTTTTCTGTCTATCTAATGTTTCATACAAAGGGGCTCCCAATCGATTGCTCTCTGACCTTGGTAAAGAAGAAAGGCCTAATCATCCCCAGTGTACAGGATCCTTTCCACTTACGGGGTAATTCACTGTAGGCCTTCTTCCCACTTATCCAATATATACCTATAGGTATATCCTATATACCAATCAGGTGCCTTCCATTTCATATTCATCTCTCTGGCTCCTTCCAATAATCTTGCAGACCTTCCAAAGACTGGTAAGGGTTAGCTCCGGAACTTTTGTGCCAACGTAATCCAATTGAGTCAAATCACTCACAGTTGTCCTTTTTCCCTTGGCTCCAGTATCCAGCTGGGGGCTCAGGTTGCCAAATTTTAGTTTTGTTATTTGAATTTACAGCCAGAGTGGATATACAGGGAGTATAACCCACTAACTCATTATATTCTCTGCCTTCCCTGCTAATACAAATGGTTCCAATTATCCTCTTATCCAATATCCATCCCTCAGGTCTTTGTGTTTGTTTTTGAAATTTGGGTATTGTCTCACTTTAAAAGTTGTTTTAGAGTCAAACTCTCACCTTTCCATGGCCATTTCTCAGCTGATTTTAGCCCTCCACAAATCCAACAATTAGATAAACCCAATTCTGTGGGAATCTCCTGCATCAAATCTATAAATAGATTCTGATGGGGAGCAGGTAAACCCCAGTCACTGTATTGTTTTTCTAATTGTTCATAATGCTCACTTAAGGTTTTTAACCTTTCCTGCTCCACCCTTCTCTTTCTTGCCTCTGATTCTTGCCTTTTTAGTTCTCGAGTCACCAATTTCATTTTACCTTCTGGATCTAGTCCTTCTTCATTTCTTGAGAAACAGAAAGTCTTATCGAATTGCAAGCATATTCGATCATCATCACTCCTAAGGAGATCCAGTACTATGGGTTCATTGCCTAGTGATGTTTTCCCTACATGTTTCAAGTTCTTTCCTACCCAATACATCTTCCAACCCATGATACACATTTCCAATTGACTCTTATCATAGCACAACTTGTTAACCTGGTAGTAAGCCACAAAAGTAGATTTCATTTTTCCTCCTATCCACACAGTTCGATTACACTGCTTACATGTGGGAATGGTTGGCATCCATCCAGTCTCTCGCTTGTATATTGCATGGATGGATGTTTCCCTCCCTTTGGATATAGTTTTAGATTGCCCGTCCTTAGGTATTGCTCTCGGGTTGTGGCATATTACCCCCTCTTCCAATTCACACATTTTGTATCGAGTGCCATTGAAGGTACAATACCCATTCTTTTTACCTCTCTGACAATCATACTGGGCTTGATACGTCATGATTTTTGTGGCAACTTCCCCCTTCAACGCTGTCTGCAGGCACTGCTCACATTCACTTGTGGAGTTCTGCCTCAACAGATCCATGGGATACAATCCGCCCGCCTGGCACACGACTAGGCCCAGCACCATCAGGATTCCCCACCAGGGTACTCCTTTGCCTTTGCCTCCACCCACCGGGTAGCAACCAGCGGCAGGGTAAACCATCTTCTTGACAGCAGGGGTATTCTTCAGGGGTTCCGTTGTTGGTCCGAACCACAAACCTCCTTTTAAAAATGCCCCACCTAGATAACTTGACAGTATCAGCCCTGCAGGGTACCTTATTAGTCCTTTGACACTCGACTGCAAGGACCTCGGCCTTTGCATCCAATTTTCCCTTCACACCCTTTTTGTATATCAGATACCACTCTGGAGAATCTAACTCCAGCAAATCCGCACGAGTAGCAAGCACTAAGAGACGGCTAGTCTCCTCCTGTTCTTCCTCCAGTCACTTGGTACCCAAGCCCTTAGGTCTGTACCCTCCTCGACAATGAGTCACCCAGATTTATTTACAGTAAACACACTTAAAATGGATAAAGGGAAAACATTCACAATCCCGTTCCAAGCAACTTATCTGATCCCCTTCAGTCATTTATGGTGACACTCTAACCTGATCTTTAAGACCCCTGGAGACGAGGACACCTTCCAACTCCGAGGTGTTGTCTTGAGGCTCGACCTTCTTCACCCGTGATGTGTGGGTCCAACCCTTTTCTGCTGTCCTGATGGCTGTATCTGTGGTGAGAAGGACAAGAAAGGGACTCTACCAGTGAAGTGTCAGTGGGACTTCCCTCCTAGAGAGCCAGAAAACAAGAGACAGTGTGTCGTCACACTGGGTGCTTCTTCAGATTCCCACAAAGTTCCGAAGAAGGATCTCCCCCACAGTCTTTTACAGTCTCTTTTATGCTTTTTGCTCTCTCCTGATTGGGGCGCTTTGGATCCTCTCCCCTATTGGCTCATTGTCAGGGTTCTGATTGGTCTGTATTGAGGGTCACTCCTGACCAATCATTTCCCGAGGGCTTTGAGTGATTGGTCAATCGCGTCCACCAATCACGGCTCAGGGTGATGTAACCTGTACGAACTAAGTCTTTCCCCCCCTTTCCTCTGATTGACATCTACAGGGCATTTTACACCAGTACAGTGTCGCAACACCTTATAACCTTTGAATCAACCTACTTTTTTTAGAACAGATACAACTAGCAACAAATAATTTCAGAAACCTCTCTTAAAACATTTTATAACAATCCCCCCCTCTAAAACTTTGATCGGGCTTTAGCCTGCATCAACTGTTGAACACTAAACTGTCTCTTCATACACCCGGTGCATTTTTCGGAGGTGCCGCTACTTCTTGTGTACTTCTTCAGCTGTTTCAGGGTTCTTTTGTTGCTCTTTGAGTCTCATTAGTTTGATTTGCTCTATCTTCTCATCACTTAATTTTTCAATTGAATTTTGCACAATACTTGTGATTAAACGGATCAGGCAGGGGATTATACATGGAAGAAAAATAACTTGTTAAAGCAAT
Source organism: Trochalopteron elliotii (assembly GCA_024734555.1). Classification (NCBI taxonomy): domain Eukaryota; kingdom Metazoa; phylum Chordata; class Aves; order Passeriformes; family Leiothrichidae; genus Trochalopteron; species Trochalopteron elliotii. Next base: position 1,728,610 of record JANPWX010000209.1, read on the forward strand.
TCCAACAATCAATAAGGCTTTCTTCCACCATTCTCCATTAAAAAAGGCATCCCACCAATTTAATTTAAACATTAGAGTCCACCTCTGAACTATACATGGGCCAATTTTCTGATGTTAGTTGTAATGTTTTTAATAGCCTCACTATGATCATCTATCTCCACACAGCGTTCTGAAGATTTAAATTTGCCACAAACCCTTCCTTCTTCTGCTAGAAAATAATCCAAGGCCAATCTGTTTTGGTAAATCATAGTTCTCATTTGACAAGACTGGGCTGAGAGTAAATCAATTGCTAGACTTGATTGATTGGTGATGACCTCTACTAATGCCTGTAAATGAATAATTCTGTTTAACATACATATTGGTGTTCTGTATCCCCATGATACATCTTGGGCCCAGGTGGCAGGGTCATAAGTTGCTATGATTCTTTCTGGAGTCCATTTGTCTTTCCCCCCACTTTTGGGTACCCCCTATTTGTATTTCTCTTTTTTTTTCATTGTAATTCATCATAGAGGGATACTCCTAGATGTTGTCCTTCAATACGGGGAAGTAGGAAAAAGGATGGTCTAATTATTCCTAGTGTACAACTCCCAGCCCAGTCTTTTGGCAGCATAACATAGCCTGTTTTCCCACAAAGTCAGAAGAGACCTCTTGGGGCCCTTCCAGTACTTAGGAGAATTTGCTTAATCTATACCATTTTTAGTCCAAAACTTTGAAATTTGTAATATGCTATAGAAGGTGTTGGGCTGCTCTGCAATACATTAATATAATTTTTCTCTTTCGATGAAAGAACAACCTTTTTCTTGTTTTTTTGGCCCAATATAAATTAGAGGCTTGGGGGATCCACCATTGATGTTTGTGATTAGTTACATAATACCTTTTGCATGGTAGTTCACCCACATAAATCACATACTTAGGACCCCTTCTCCATAAACACTTTTCTCCCATTACCTCTGACCTTAGACTACACACTTCTTCTTCTGGTCTTGGGTCTGGTCCCAGGGTTTCCTTCTCTGATACAAAAGTATGTTCTGTGGGCTTAATGGAATCTGCTCCCATGGCCAGATCTCTGCTATTCTAGTGTCTCCACAAATCCAGCAATTGGAGATGTTAAATTCATTACTTATTTTCTCTACCAGATCTAAGAACAAATTCTTCCCTCATCCTACTTGAATTTCGGGTCCCTTTTTAATTATCCCTTTTACCTCCTTTTCTTTAACTATATCCTGCTCATAAACTCATTCTTTTTCCACTTGTTTTACTGGCTTCCTCTCAGAACAGATCCATTTTTCTTTAATAGGGCATTGTCCCAACAATTTTTGTTTAAAAGTTCCTATATTTTCAAAAAGCCAATACAATTTTCCATCCTCTGTACAAGTTGTTAATGATGAAAGGTTGACACAATTGGGGCTCAGGTTAAAATGAATTCTGAGGACAGCCATCCAAGAATCTCCTGCATACAAGGACTAGTAACACTGGTAACAAGGCTTTGCTCTCCCTTTTGTAACTATTATCAACAGGAGGGCCAATATTAACAGGAGTCTGGTACTGTGCACTCTCCCACCCATGTCTCCCCTCTGTTTACCTTAGAGGATCTGTGACTCCCTGTGGTAAGAGTGTATTCTGATCTGGTCTTGCCCCTCACAATATTCTTACCAGCTACTGTCACCCTTCTTGCTGCAGGAACTTACTTTCCATTTTGTATCAACTTGTTTCTTTCTTTCCTTTTTGGATTCTGACTGTTACTGTTCGTGGGAGGATGCTCTATCTTTCCAGATGGTAGGATCTGCAACGAGAAGTACTAAACATTAGAATAAGCTTTATATACATAATGTGCACAGAATTTTATCTATATAATAACTTATTTTAACAATCTGGGGTAGAATTTTTCTTCTTAGATGGTTCTCTCTTCAGGGTTAACCTGGCATCGGTAACTTTTACCACAGCCCATTCAGTTGGAGGAGGGACTGGCCCTTTTACTCTAGAAATGTGTGTCCGTCCTCTCTCCTGCATTCGCACTACAGTCTCTGTAGTCAGTAGGATCTGAAAGGGACCTTCTCACTTTGGAGTCATGTTGTTCTTTCCAAGTTTTAATTAGGATCCTGTCGCCAGGTTGGAACTTGTGGATGTTGAAATCAAGATGTGTAGTCTGGGGAAGGTATCCTTTTTCTCTTAGTTCTTTTAAGGTGCTAGAGATGGTCTGTATATATTTCTTTACACTCTGTTCACCTTCTTCATAAGTTCCAAGGTTGCCAGGAGTGGCTAGAAAGGGTAAGCCAAACATCATCTCATATGGAGAAACACCAATATCTGCTATAGGTTTTGTTCTGATCCTCAGTAATGCCAACAGAAAACATTTTAACCAGTTTTATTTCATCTCCTCTGTTAATTTGGTGAGAGTAATTTTTAGCATTTGGTTCATTCTTTCAGCTCTCCCCAGAACTCTGGGGTCTCCATGGGGTATGAAGTCTCCATGTAATATTTAGGGCACTACTTATTTGATGTAACACTTTAGCTGTAAAATGTGGGCCCTGTCTGAGTCAATTGTATTTACTATTCCATACCTTGGTATAATTTGTTCTAGTAAGATTTTACTAAACTACATCTGCAGAGGCCTTTGTAGTTGAATATGCCTCAACCCAATGAGTTAGATGATCTATTATAACTAATAAGTACTTAAATCTTTGCGCTTGTGGTAATACAGTAAAATCTAGTTGTATGTTCTGGAAGGGCCTCCTAGCCAATTCTCTTCCCCCTTGGGGCATTTTTCGCATTACCTTCTTATCAATTTTTTGGCAGATCACACATTGTTTTGTTATGGTTCTTGCTATTTCAAATACTCCAATGCATACATAAGCCCGCATAAAATGATCACAAAGTGCTGGAGTTCCCCAATACGTTGAGGCATGAAGGTTTTCTAATACTCTTCTTGTTAATATTTTATTTAACACTTGTCTTCCATCTGGCATTCTCCACTCTCTGTTCTCTTTTTTAATGGCTCCATGTTTCTGTATTTCTTCTTGCTCTTTTTTACTAAACACTGGACCTTCCTTATCATTGTTATCTCCTTGACTTGTCACATATAAGAGTCTTTCACTATACTCAAGGACAGCCTTTTTTGCTATCTGGTCAGCAATGTTATTTCCTTTGACTTCCATTCAGCTCCCTTTTTGGTGTCCTCGTACAGGTAATACTGCTATTTCTGAGGGGCCTTTCACAGCTTCTCATACTCCTTTAATTAAACTTTCATGTGTTAGTCTTCCCTTCTCTCTACCGAGTTTTCCAAATGTATGTACCACCCCATATACATATTTAGAATCTGTATACATGGTACCAATTTTCTGATCAAGCCATTATAAACCTTTCAGCAATGCTTATATCTCACACCATTGTGCTGACCATTTTGCAGGGAGCTTTCGTTTTTTAATGACTGACACATTTTTCCCATTTATTAATTGTATTTCTTCTGGGGAGAAAAGGATGCCTAAGATGGAATTTAGTTCTTCCCAAGTGTATCTACTACGGCCAAGGAATTGATCTAATTGTTTGGATATCCCTATAGGGTCGTCTTATAAACTTTTTATCTCTTTTTTACTATTTCTTACCTTGGAGGCTGTTAATGGGGCATTTGCAAATCCAATTCCCCCTATCACTCTACCCATAGAGACTTCTCTAAGGGGTAAAAGTCTCTCTGCCCATGATGCCTTAGACTTGGTGTTACAATAGGACCCTTCTACGCCATCAGTGTCCTAAGAAGTAGGAGGGGATATAGGTTTTGGTTGGTTCAACTCCCAGCTGGGAGGTGGCAAAGGGATTACAGCAGAGGGTGGGGAAATAACTGAACTTGTTGTAGGAGATACTAGGGAGGAAACTGGGGAAACCATTGGAGGAACTAGGAGAAAAGTTGGGGTTATGGCTGGGTTCGAGGAAGGAGAGGGTGTGATAGCTGGGAGGAACAAGGGACCTGGATTCGGGAACAGAGTACTAGTGGGGAGTGGTGATGGTATTACTGCTGGTGAGGGAGGAGAAACTGGGCTTTGGACTAAGGGAGGTGGAGATTGGACTTGAAGAGGTATGGATCGGGCTGGGGGAGGTGGAGGTTGGACTTGAGGGGATATTAATTGGGTTGGGGGGTGTGGAGGTTGGGCTTGAGAAGGTATGGATTGGGCTGGGAGAGGTGGAGGTTGGGCTGGAGGCGATATATAAGGACTAGGAGAATGAACCACAGGTGAGGTTAATGGTGGAGGAGGAGGAAGGCAGTCTAGGGGACCCCATCTCCTTTCTGTTGTCTCTTTTTTATCTTCCTCTTGTTCCTTAGTTATTTTGTAAACTTTTACCTTCTTTTCCCAGATCTTATCTTCTAACCAACAAGCAGCATCTTTAATTTCTTCTCTATTTCCAGCTTCTTTTAAGTTCACGTGTTTATTCAATGCCACACACAACCATCTTTCTCTAGACCCATTCCAAGGCCAATACACCAGTCCTTCCTGAGTGATCTCTTCAGGCCAAACTTCCATACAATATTTAATCATCTTTATCTTGTCTAAACTGTTTAGACTGTTCTTACTTTCCTAGTTCTCCAACATTTCTCCTAGAGGGCTGTTAGGGGGAATATCCCTTAGCTTAGTCTTTCTTATCTTAGATTTCTGAGAACCTTTCCCTGTGCACTGTCCCATCTTTTTCTTGGTAAATAATCTTAACTACTTAAGTATTAAATATCAATATTTTAAATACTAAATATTAATTAAATATATTATGGATATTAAATATTAAGTACACAAGAAATGACTCAATGAGATCCAGCAATTCCCATGGAAACCTGTATGATGAAAAGAAAGTTCGGTGAGTTCGGTGAGTGTGAGTTATGTCTTGAGCCAGAAAAACTGGAAGCTCAAGAGGAACCTTCAGGCAGACTTGCAGAAATCCCTACATGATAGCACTCAGCACAAGGGCTGCTTCCCTGCCAAACATCACCTCACTGCAGCTGAGTGCTTGAGACACTGCAGGAGGCGGCAGTCTCCTTTGTCGGTTTGTGTACTTGTGCTTTGTCAGTTTTCTTGGTGCAGAAACCCTATTCATTCTCTCTTTACTAGCATGCAAAGATGGTACTGCAGACACTTTCCTGCCTTTTCCAGCTCTGGATAAGGTTCTGCTGCAGTTTTAGTTTTCTGTGTCTGCAGCAGCAAGAGCAAAAGCATTGCTGGCTATGTGCTACTTTTCCAGGTCAGAACTGTCAAGAACTAAAAGCACTGTTTTGCAGAGAGAGAATTTGCTGTGTTCCCAAAACAGCAAATACAAAGCACTGCATTGCTGCTCAGAAGCAGAAAGCTGTGGATGGGCTGGAGCATATGCAGAGGAGGACAAGGGAGCTGGGGAAGGATGTGGAGGACAAGCCGGGTGTGAGGAGGTGCTGAGGGAGCTTTAGCCAGAAAAACTGCAGTCTCATGTGGGACATTCAGGCAAACTTCTAGAAACCCCTACATGACAATGCTCAGCACAAGGGCTGTTTCCCTGCCAGACATCACTTCCAGCTGCTGAGTGCTTCAGACACTGCAGTAGGTGGCAGACACTCTATTTTTTCAGTTTCTGTGCTTGTGCTTTGTCTGTTTGCTCGGTGCAGAGGCACTCTTGCTTCTCCCTTTTCCCAGTGTCCTGGTTTAGAGCAAATTTGGGAGGAAATCTCTGAATGGGGTTCCTCTGAAAAGCAAATCCAAACAGCCCCTCCCCCCAGCCGGTCCGGGGAAATAACTCCCTCAGAGAAGAGTGGAAAAAGCCTTATTTATTTAACAAACAAAATGCCCACAAGCATAAAGAATGAATAATAATAATAACAATAATAATAATATGAAACAATAAAACCTCTCGCTGCTCCGAAGAGAGATGGCAAAACTGAGAGTCCATGCCAGAAGTCTGTTTATCAGTCCCTTCAGTGCTGGAAGATGCCGAGTCCCGGCCCGGTGGGCCACGGGTGCAAGATCCTGGTGCTCCTCTGGGTTTTTCAGTCCCGAGCAGATTTAAACAGTCCCAAAGAAAAATAAAATAGGAAAAAAAACAGTCCAGGAAAGCTTCTTTGCCTCAGCTAGCTAGACTAACAAAGGGGAAAAAACTCTCTCTGGCTTCCCTCCGTGCATCCGACGAAGGAAAAAAAAAGAAACCACACAGTCCCAAAGACGAGAGCAGATTCAGAGGAGTGAGTTTGTTTCTCAAAACAAACTGCGCGCTTCTTCTTTCCCTGCTCACTCTCAGAACCAGTCTTAAAGGTACAGAACACAGAACAGACGATTTGGGGATACAGGCATCATAGTCACCCTAGGACACCCAGCAAGCAAAGCAAAAATTACTGCAGCAATTTTCCTGCCTTTTCCAGCTCTGGATGAGATTCTGCTACAGTTTGAGTTTTCTATGTCTGCAGCAGCAAGAGCAAAGGTGTTGCTACTTTAGTGCTACTTTTCCAGGTCAGAGCTGTTAAGAACTAAAAGCTCTGCTTTGCAGAGAGAACACTGCTTGCCACTGTGAAGCAGAAATACATGGAGAGGCTAGAGCTTGTACAGAGAAGGACAAGGGAGCTGGGGAAGGATGTGGAGGACAAACCCAATGTGAGGAGAATCTGAGGGAGCTTTAGCCAGAAAAACTGCAGGATCAAGAGGGACATACAGGCAGACTTGCAGAAATGCCTACATGACCGTGCTCAGCACAAGGGCTGTTTCCCTGTGAGACATCACCTCCAGCTGCTGAGTGCTTCAGACACTGCAGTAGGTGGTAGGCAAAATCTTCTTTCAGATTGAGAACTTGTGCTTTGCCTGTTTCCTCTGTGCTGAGTGCAGTGTTTTGTCTGCAAAAGAGAGCTTGGAGTTGCTGACAGCTCTGCCATGGAAAAGAAGCAACTAGGCCACAGTGGATCTGTTCTTGCTGCTGCAGACAAGGGAGAACTCCAACTGTAACGAAATGACTTTCTGATCTGGAAAAGGCACGAACGGTGCTGCAGTAGCTTTTTTGCTTGCTGGCAACACAGAAAACACACAGGGCTTCTGCCTCATGCAAACCAACAAAAACAAGCACAGAAACCTAATGCTCAGTGCAGCGTTTTGTCTGCAAAACAGTGCTTGGAGTTCCAGACAGCTCTGACATGGAAAACAAGCAACTAGGCAGCAGGGCCTTGGTTCTTGCTACTGCAGACCTGGCAAAACTCCATCTGTCTCAGAATTTCTTCCAGGACTTAAAAAGGCAAAAACAGTGCTGCAGTAGCTTCTTTGCATGCGGGGAACACAGCAAATACACAGGGCTTTTGCCCCAAGCAAACTGACAATTCAAGCACACAACCAGATGGTGAGTGCAGTGTCCTCTCTGCAGAAGAGAGCTTGGAGTTCTTCACAGCCCTGACATGGAAAGCAAGCAACTAGGCAGCAAGGCTTTGTTCTTGCTGCTGCAGACACAGGAAAAGTCCAAGTGCAACAGAATGTCTTTCAGGGCTGGAAAAGGAATGAGTGGTGCTGCAGTAGCTTCCTTGCTTCCTGGGTATATATAGCAAACACACAAGGCTTCTGCCCCAAGGAAACCAACAAAAACAAGCAGAGAACCCTAATGCTGAGCACAGTGTTTTGTCTGCAAAAGAAAGCTTGGAGTTCCTGACAGCACTGACATGGAAAGCAAGCAACTAGGCAGAAAGGCTTTGCTCTTGCTGCTGCAGACGTGGTAAAACTCCCTCTGTATCAGAATGCCTTCCAGGGCTGGAAAAGAAACAAATGGTGCTGCACAGCTTCTGTGCTTGCTGGCAACACAGCAAACACACAGGGCTTTTGCCCCAAGCAAACCCACAAAACCAAGCACACAAACAGAATGCTGAGTGCAGTGTTTTCTCTGCAAAGGGGAGCTTCCAATTAATGACGGCACCTGCCCTGAGCAAAAGGACCAAAAAGAAAGCACACAAAACAGATTCTGACTGCAGTGTTTTGTCTGCAAAAGGGAGCTTGGAATTAGTGACAGCACCTGCACCAAAGAAGCCAATGAAAACAAACACACAAACAGAATGGTGAGTGCAGTGTTCTCTCTGCAAAAGAGAGCTTGGAGTTCTAGACAGCTCTGACAGGGAAAAGAAGCAACTAGGCAACAAGGCATTTGTTGTAGCTGCTGCAGACACGGGAAAACTTCAAGTGTATCAGAATGCCTTCCAAGGCTGGAAAAGGCACAAACAGTGCTGCATAGCTTCTTTGTTTGCTGGTGACATAGAAAACACACAGGGCTTTTGTCCAAAGCAAACCAACAAATCAAACACACAAACAGAATGCTAAATGCAGTGTTCTCCCTGCAAAAGAGAGCTTGAAGATTTTGAGAGTCCTAACATGGAAAACAACCAACTCAGCAGCAAATCATTTGTTCTTGCTGCTGCAGACAAGGGAAAACTCCAAGTGTATCAGAATACCATCCAGGGCGGGACAAGGGACAAAAAGTGCTGAACAGCTTATTTGCGAATTAGCAACACAGGAAACACACAGGGCTCCTGCTCCAAGCAAAGGCACAGAACCCCCCACCAAGGCCACAAGCTCTGCGTGCAGTGTTCCCTCTGCAAAAGAGAACTTGCAGTTACTGACAGCTCTGGATGGAAAAGAAGCAACTAGGCTTCAGAGCCTTGCTTCTGGCTTCTGCAGACACGGGAAAACTACAAGCACAGCAGAATCGCTTCCAGGGCTGGGAGAAGCACGAGCAGTTCTACATGAGTTTCTCTGCACTTGGAGAGCACAGAAAACACATAGGGCTCCTGCTCCAAGCAAAGGCACAGAATCCCCCACTGAGGCCGCAAGCTCTGCATGCAGCGTTCCATCTGCAAAAGAGAGCTTGCAGTTGCTGACAGTTTTGCCATGGAAAAGAAGCAATTAGGCAGCAGGACCTTGCTTCTGGCTGCTGCCGACAAGGGAAAACTCCAAGTGCAGCAGAATGACTTCCAGGGAGGGAAAAGGCATGAGTGGTGCTGTTAGCGTAGGAAGAAACACACAATCACGGAATGATTGTATGCGGTGCTTTATTGGAGAGCTCTGGGAGCCAGGGGTCCGAGGACCCAAATCTTGACTCCGCCAGGGATTTGGAATAGACTCAGTTTTATACATTCTTATCACATAACTATTCATGTTAAACATTAAACCCCATTGTTCTGTTGATTCTACCCAAGCATGAATTTAGAACAATCGATTTTTTAGGATTCGTGTTTAAGAATTTCATGATTGGTATTTAAGATAATAATCATGTTTAGTTACCAGTTACTTAGAATTAACAATAAGGTAATTTATCAATGATTATGATACAGGTAGAGGTTCACCTTAACTTACTAAAGAACATCTAACTTTATTTTTAGAGCCTAAGAATTATATGCATTCCCCTTCCCCTCCAATTACCTAGGCAAGTTATACTTGGTTTGATTAGAACAATAGCATGAAAATCACAGCTGGTTACAGTGAAGCTAGATCTCATTCTTATGCCTTTAGAAATCATTTTAACCCTATCCTATCATTTTCCCCCACTTTGAAAGTATTTAATTCTAACATGCAAATGCTTTCACTGAATATACTCCATTGTCCTTTGAGTGCATACTGGGTGTTCATCTTCAAATCCGTAGTTGTCATGGGCCTTGCGGTGGAAATTGTCACGGATCAGAGGTACTGGATATGGAGTTTTGTTCCGTGTCAGTGTCTTCATTATTGTTCTGTTCCAGGACATCTTTCTCTGTATTTCGTCTTTCAGGATTCTAAAAACTAACCAGATTGCTAGAAATATAATTAGTAAAATTATTAAATTTTCAAGAATAGACTTCACCCATGAACTTATATTCCATCCTAACCTGTCACCAACCGCCCAGGCCCTGGTGAGGGTCTTCTGGGTGCCGCGACCTTCCTGGTGAGTCGCCCTGAGAAGGATGGCCTCAATTTCAAGGGGCACAGGCACTCGGGCTTAGTGATTTGCTCTTTTTTTTTGTGAATGGCTGCCTAAGCAACCAAGCGACCAGCTCTGTTGTGAAGGGTTGCCTAGGCAACCAACCCGGCCAGCTCTCCAGGCGTACACTGTTGATGCAATGTATCCAAAGCAGGCCTGCCAGCCCTATGGGCACTGTTGATACAATGTATCGAAGGCGAGGCTTTTCCCAGGCGGCGCAGGAATGAATCGCAGGAGTCAGGGAATGTCTCCAGGAGCCTCTTTATTCTGAAGCCCAGGACTGTCCGAAGCCCCCACCATTCTGAGAGTTGGGGTTTTATGCACAACCAGGGGGTGAGGTTTGGTAAAACAACCAATAGGGGTGCAGATTGAAAAGTTAACCAATCAGGGGAAGGATACAAAAAGAACCAATCAAAGTAGAGAACTCTAGGGTAACACAACAACCAATCAGGGATAGAGTCATTAACATATCAGGAAGTAATTTAACTGCATGCCTTGGGCAACAGGGGATTGGCTAGCTGTGACCGGGGTTTGGCTAATTGTGTTAAGGGCTGGATGCCCTCCAGGGAAGTGCTGGGAGTTCTGCTCCTTCTGCACAGCCCTCAGGGGCCTCCACACTAACCCTTTAAAATTTTGTCTAACCAGGTAGTAGCTAAGTCTTTTTGCTCTTCTTGAGCCTCATGTTCTATCTGTTTTAATTGACTGATATCATGCTCCACATCTGCAGTTACGTTTGGGATGTGGATGCAGCAATGGTCAATTTGTCCTCTCAAATATCCACACACACCATGTTCTTTTAGAAGTAACATATCTAAGGCAAATTGATTTTGTAGAGTCATTTTGGTAGTGGCTTGTAATTGTACGTTGAGGTCTCTAAATCCTTCTCCTGTAACTCTTGCTAGTCTGTGTACCTGACCTGTGAGCTTATACAGTATTTCTTTATTTCGATAGTTTGCAATAGGACCAAACAAGGACTCCAGGGCCCACCCAAGTTTTACTCCACTAGAGGGTTCCTGCCAGGGGTCATCTTGATTCTTATTACCTGGGGTATCTCTTTTTGCTCTTATCTGCAAGAGCTCATGGCTTCCATTAAATGGAGACCTTTTCCAAACTGGACATAAAGTGGGGAGGCCCATAGTGATTTCTTTTACTTCTCCATCTATGGGCAAGTGTGTCATCCACGTACCATCACTTGTTGCCCATAGAAATTGCCCTGAACTTTGGATTGTACTCCTGCTACATCCCACTAGAGTCCTAGGTCCTATTTTACCTTGTTTCCTTGTTTGTGTTTGATTTCCCTGCAAGCACAACCAATTCACAAGGCTACTGCCAATCGTGACCATTGTTTCATTTCTAGGTCATCCGAGGTGCAGTCATAAATCTTATCACACGCCCACCAATTTACTTTGTTTGTCTCCCTCCTACTACTAGTGCCAGTGTTAACTATGGATGGATCTGTGTCATTTTCAGGGCCTGCCCATTTAATGCACCAAGGAGTGCTTGCCATATACTGGAATTTCTGGAGTATACTTACAGACCACACGCTGGTCCAAGGCTCCACTCCCTTCCAATCTTTTTCTTCACACTTCCACACCACAGCCTTTGACTCCGGTACCTGTTTACACTCAATTGTTTTATTCCCTTTTATATCAGGTAATCTTGATGTTATAATTCCCCAACTTATTGGGTCCCCTGCTGCCTTTGGTATTGGCAGACAGGTTGTTATCCTACTAGTATTTTGCATTTTGGCAAAGTCTTTGATTAATCCAATCATCACATTTTCAGTCTGAATTGCATTAGGAACATCTATTACCTGTGTCTTCGCTTGTACCTCTCTCTTCATCCTAAAATGAAGAGCGGTGGATTGACCCTTTTGCATTCCATATCCCAAAGCAACAGCGTTCCCTACTGGTGACATTAGTATCCATGAGATTAACATTAACCACAAGGTGAGCATGAGCATTGTTACTGATACCATTTGAAACAGTTACAGAAGTTTTATCCTCAGTTTTGTTAGCCCAACAACTTGTACTGACCACGACTGAACTCCACGAAGGACCTTCTTCACTCGTGTGTAGTGTATCCAGGGTTCCACTCCAGCCACTTTGACTGCTGTAAAGGTGGTTAGAAGTACCTGATGGGGACCAGTCCACCTCTCTTTCAATGGTTCCTCCTTCCAGGCTCTGATGTACACTTCATCTCCTGGTTGGATATCATGGACTGGGTTCTCGAGGGTCAGTGGTCTATTCCACACGAGGACACTTCGAAGCTGAGCTAAAGCTTTCCCGAGAGACAGAACATAATTATACACATCTTGTTTCCCTTTAATATGTACGTTTGGATTTGGGTCAGGAGATTCATATGGCTTCCCATAAAATATCTCATAGGGACTAACTGACATTCCACTTCTGGGTTTTATCTGAATCCTCAGCAATGCTATTGGTAGAGCTTGTGGCCACTGCATTTTAGCTTTCTGGCATATTTTACTGATCTGCTTCTTCAGTGTCTGGTTCATTCTCTCTACCTGTCCACTTGACTGGGGTCTTCACGGTGTGTGAAGGTCCCAAGATATTCCCAATAATTTACTTACTTCCTGTACCACTGTAGCTACAAAATGTGTGCCTCTGTCTGATGATATCCCTAGGGGCACCCCAAACCTGGGAATGATCGGTAATAATGACTTAACTGTTTCCTTTGCTTGGTTTGTGGGACAGGGAAAGGCTTCTGGCCATCCAGAAAATGTGTCAACCCCTACTAACAGATACTTGTATCCTCGAATTCTTGGTAGTTCTACAAAATCTACCTGCCAGTAGTCTCCTGGTTCTATCCCTGTCCTAATTCTCCCTAATTGTGCCTGTCATCTAGCCACTGGATTGTTCTTTAGGAAGATTTTGACGTTGTTGATCTTGCCATTGTTTGCATCCGTAATGAGATAAAGTGTCTTTTCAGTAATTTTACCAAAGCCTCTGCACCCCAGTGACTCTCATTATGTTTTATTTGTAAAATTTCTCTCATTACCAAGGGAGGCACCACTATTTGCCCTTGTATGGTTACATGCCACCCTTCTGTGTTCTTCCGTGCCTCCAGCAGACATGCTAGCTTGTCGTCTTCTGTTGTGTACTTTGGCTGGGGAGGCAAATTAAATTGAGAGACATTAAGTTTTGATGGTATCAATGCCATTGTTGCTTGGACAGCCTGTCAAGTGGGGCGAGAAGCACAATCTGCTCTTCAGTTCCCTTCACAAATTTTGGAGTTGCCTGGCTGATGTGCTTTGCAGTGCATGATTGCTGCCTCTTCAGGGTTTTGTACTGCCTTTATTAGTTGCAGGACTGCATCTTGATGCTTAATCTGTGTACCTCGGGAGGACAGCTGTCCACGCTCCTTCCATAACGCCCCATGCACATGAACTACTCTAAAAGCATATTTTGAATCAGTCCATATGTTGACTGTCTTCCCTTCACTCAATTCTAGTGCTCTGGTTAATGCAACTTGTTCTGCCTTCTGAGCAGATGTGTTTGGTGGTAATGCTTTTGCCTCCACTATTGTATCAATTGTGGTTACCGCATATCCAGAGTATCTGATTCCATTTTCCATGAAGCTGCTTCCATCTGTGAAGAGTTCCCATTCTGGTTGCTCTAGAGGGACGTCTTTCAGGTCTTCTCTTGTTGCATAGGTATACTCGATTGCTTCTAAGCAGTTATGCTCTAGTGGACCTTCCTCAGCTGTGGTACCTAGAAATGAAGCCAGATTCAAAAGGTTAGTTGTTTTCAAGATATCATCCTGCTCAGTCAGGGTTACCTGGAATTTCATCATTCTGCTTGGAGAGAGCCAATGGCCCCCCTTCTGCTCCAAAGCTGTGGCTACCGTGTATGGCACGTAGACATCCATGTGTCTTCCCATTGTGAGCTTCTTGGCTTCTTGTATCAACAGCCCGGTAGCTGCCACTGCTCATAGACATGAAGGCCATCCGGCACTTACGTCATCGAGTTGTTTGGAAAAGTAACCCACCGGTCTTTTCCAACTTCCCAATTGTTGGGTCAGGACTCCTAGTGCCAGTGGCTGCCTTTCATGTACGTACAACTGAAAGTCTTTAGACAGGTCAGGTAACCCTAATGCAGGAGCACCTTCTTTTAATTTTCAGAAGGCCTCTCTCTGTGGTTTGCCCCAGGTGAATGGCTGCATCTTCTGGGCCTCATACAAAGGTTTTGCAATCAGTCCATAGTCCATGATCCACAGGTGACACCACCCAGTCATTCCAAAGAAAATCCATAGCTCATGCAAATTCTGGGGTTCTGGAATGGTACAAATAGCTTGAATACGATTAGTACCTAGTTTCCTCTGCCCTTGTGAGATTTTGCATGCCAAATAGATCACAGTCTGTCGGGCAATTTGTGCTTTTCCTCTGGACACCTTATATCCTCCCATTCCCAATGAATTTAAAATCTCAATCGTTACCTTTATGGAGGTTGCTTCTTCCTCAGTTGCAATCAAAATATCATCTACATACTAAAGTAGTAGGTACTGGTCTCTTGGCACCTGTCCTTCGCTAGTCCAGATTTCCAGTTCCTTTGCCAATTGACTCCCAAACAGGGTAGGTGAGTTCTTGAAACCCATCAGTAATCTGGACCAGGTAAGCTGGGTCTTTCTTCCACTTCCTGGATGTTCCCACTCAAAGGCAAATAGTTTCTTACTATCTTGGTCAAGGGGTATGCAGAAGAAAGCATCTTTTAGGTCAATTACAGTAAACCACTTGTACATGTCTTTTACAGATGCTAGCAATGTATAGGGATTGGCAACTACTGGATGAATATCTTTGGTTGTCTCATTTATGCCCCTCAAATCCTGTACGAGTCTATACTCACCATTGGACTTCTTTATTGGAAATACTGGGGTATTGTATTCTGATTCACATTCTTCTAGAATGTGATATTTTAAGAATTTGTCAATGGTCTTTGCTATCCCTTGCCTTGCTTCTGTTTTGATAGGGTACTGTTTAATCCGTACAACCTTTGCCCCTTCTTTCACCTCTACATGCACTTGTTGTGCCAATTTAGATTCTCCTGGTATGTCCGTTTCCCATACAAAGGCAATTACTGCTTCCTCTACTTTCTTAGGAATATTAGGGGTTGATTTTTCTTTTATCATTAAAATCTTTCCTGTGTTGGATTCAGGTATCTTCATTACAAGTTCACCATTCTCAAAAGTAATTACTGCCTCCAGTGCCGCCAGTAAATCACATCCTAAGAGCAGATCTGGGCACTCAGGCATGTATAAGGATTCATGTGTCAAAGTTTTATTTCCAAAACTCAGCTGTAGGGGTTGCAGGAATGGCCTCATCTCCTCTTTTCCTGTGGCACTGATGATTACAGTCGACTTTTGCCCAATTTGCCCTTCTAAATAATTTAATACAGAATGTGTGGCGTCTGTTTCTACAAGAAAAGCAACATTTTTGCCTTCTAAGTGCAAAGTTACCATCGGTTCCTTTGATCCAGGTTTTTCCTCACATAAAACCATAATTCCAACTGCACCACCAACCTGAGGCTGACCATCCTGACTAAACTGGTTTGGTCACTCTCTTTTCCAATGTCCCCTCATCTGGCAGAGGGTGCACTCGTCGATTGCTAGTCCGCGGCCTCTGCCGAACCCACATCTATTACTGCCCCGACCAGTTCTACCACCACCACCACGTCCTCGTCCTTGTCTTTGTAGAACTGCTGAAAGACTCTGCCCTTGTTTCCTAGCAACCTCCTTATCCCGATTGTTATACACTTTCCAGGCCACCTCTAAAAGCTTATCCAAATTTCTTAACTCTTCACCTTCTAGTTTCTGTAGCTTTTTCCTAATATTCTCCTGTGATTGGCCTAGGAAAATGAAGGCGAGCTGAACCCTTGCTTGCTCACTGTCTATCTGAAGATCAGTATATTTTCTGGCTGCTTCCTTAAGTCTTTCCAAAAAAGCAGTCAGAGATTCCTTCTTCTCCTGCCGGATTTCATACAACTTAGACCAATTCAAACTCTTAGGTATTGCCTGTTGGACACCTATGGAAATCCACTCCTGATATCTCTTTAACCTCATCATATCCACTCCGGATGAATCATTAGGGTCCCACTCAGGGTCCTCGGTTGGAAAATTATTATCTAGAGTCCCTGTAACCAGACCATTCTGTATATCCTCCCTAGCCCTCTCTCTCACTGCCTGAAGTACCATATCCCTTTCTGTTTCTTCTATCAAGGTGTCTAACATCACTTGAATATTCTCCCAGTCAGGGTTCTGGGTTTTCATTATCATCTTAACCACATGGGCTACCTTATCTGGATTATCCCTATATGTCCCGGCAGACTGCTTCCTTATTACCAGATTAGCAGGTGAAAAAGGTACTTTCACAAAGACTGGTCCATCCACTCCCACCCCCTGTCTCAGCGGTGCAATAATTGTCCTCTTCTATTTGCCTGTTTTTAATATTCCCTTCCCTGTCTTAGGCCACACTGGAGTTAACCATCCCTGTGTACGACAAGCTATTGGGACGTCTGACTGATCTTCCTCACTGTCACTACTTTCTGTTCTGCACCCCCCTCCCTTTTGACCCCTCCCTTTGATTAAATCCTGGTCATTACAGAGGGAGGGAGCAGTGGGTGACTCTGGCAGAGGAGGGTTCAGGGGGTCAGAGGGGACAGGGGCCAGTGACATAGGTGTTGGTGGTGGAGTAGGGTAACCCAGAAGAGGGGTTGGTGGAGGGTTAAATCTTTGAGCAGGCGTTGATGGGGGAGGGGGATAGCCAGGGGAAGCATTTCGGATAGGTGTAAGCGGGGGAGGGGTAAGAGAATCAGGTGGGGTGAGAGTAAGTGGAGTGGAACTTGATGCTGCGGGAAGGTTGGCATGGGCAGTGGGTCCCACTAGTAAATCAGCTTCAAATCATCTCCGCCACCTCTTCCCAAAACCAAGTGTTCTACACAACACTTATCTTGGACAAAAGCCAGACACCGATTATTCTCTGCGATCAGAATTTTGCACTCTGTTAACCACAGGGGTTTTCCCTTCAAGTAGAAAAATAAATCTATATAAGGTATTTCATCTAGCTTCCCTTCCTGTGTACAATATCCCATCAACTGTGAAATGAGTTCTATTTTTAAGGAGCCATTCTCTGGCCATCTTTCATTATCAGATAAAATATATTCAGGCCAGAATATATTACAATAATCAATCAATTTATCTTTATGTAATTCTTGACTGAAATTCCCCTCTTTCCAGTGTGCCAACAAACAACCCAAAGGAGAAGTATGCAGAATGGAAGAATTTCCCCCCAAAACCCCTTTTAACCCTTAAAGCTTTTCCATAAAAATTACATAAAACCACCATTGCCAAACCTGCAAAATCTTTGGCGATTGACTGACGGATGGCACCTAGGCAAAACCAGGAATTCCTTAACCCAACCGAGCATAGCTTTCGCAGCGTCTTATGGGCAGGTACCCAAACCAGACCATTAAACCAAAATTAATAAAGCACCTTACCTCTCCAGGGGACATTGTGAGTGGTGGGGGGTTACGCACAGATGGGCTCCCCGAGAATATCCTCGGTGCCAGCCTGGAGCTTGATCAGATCGCGGGGTCCTCAACAGCTCTCAAAAGGTCCCATCTGGGTCGCCAAAATGTTAGCGTAGGAAGAAACACACAATCACAGAATGATTGTATGCAATGCTTTATTGGAGAGCTCTGGGAGCCAGGGATCCAAGGACCCAAATCTTGACTCCGCCAGGGATTTGGAATAGACAGTTTTATACATTCTTATTACATAAATATACATGTTAAACATTAAACCCCATTGTTCTGTTGATTCTACCCAAGCATGAATTTAGAACAATCGATTTTTTAGGATTCGTGTTTAAGAATTTCATGATTGGTATTTAAGATAATAATCATGTTTAGTTACCAGTTACTTAGAATTAACAATAAGGTAATTTATCAATGATTATGATACAGGTAGAGGTTCACCTTAACTTACTAAAGAACATCTAACTTTATTTTTAGAGCCTAAGAATTATATGCATTCCCCTTCCCCTCCGATTACCTAGGCAAGTTATACTTGGTTTGATTAGAACAATAGCATGAAAATCACAGCTGGTTACAGTGAAGCTAGATCTCATTCTTATGCCTTTAGAAATCATTTTAACCCTATCCTATCAGTGTTGCACGAGCGTCTCTGGACTTGGAGAGCACAGAATACACATAACACTCCCGCTCCAAGCAATGCCACAGAAAGTGACATGGAGGCCACAAACTCTGTGCGCAGCGTTCCCTCTGCAAAAGAGAGCTCCAGTTACTGACAGCTCTGCCATAGAAAAGAAGCAACTAGGCAGCAGGGCCTTGCTTCTGGCTGCTACAGACATGGGAAAACTCCAAGCACAGAGGAATACCTTCCATGGCCAGGAGAGGCACAAGCGGTGCTCCACATGTTTCTCTGAAATTGGAGAGCACAGAAAACGCATAGGGCATTTCGTCCAAGCAAAGGCACCGAAACCTCCAGTGAGGCAGCAAGCTCTGCATGCAGCGTTCTCTCTGCAAAAGAGAGCTTGCAGCTGCTGACAGCTCTGCCATGGAAAAGAAGCAACTAAGCAGCAGGGCCTTGCTTCTGTCTTCTGCAGGTATGGGAAAACTCCAAGTGCAGTAGAATGCCTTCCAGGGAGGGAAAAGACATGAGTGGTGCTGCATGAGCATCCCTGGACTTGGAGAGCACAGAAAACACACAGGGCTCCTGCTCCAAGCAAAGGCACAGAACCCCCCACCGAAGCCACAAGCTCTGCATGCTGAGTTCTCTCTTCAAAAGCGAGCTTGCTGTTGCTGACAGCTCTGCCATGGAAAAGAAGGCAGCAACTAGGCAGCAGGACCTTACTTTTGGGTGCTGCAGACAAGGAAAAACTCCAACTGCAGCAGAATGCCTTCCAGGGCTGGGCGAAGGCACGAGTGGTGCTGCACGAGCATCTCCGGTCTTGGAGAGTACAGGAACCACACAGCACTCCTGCTCGAAGCAATGCCACAGAAAGTGACAGGGACGCCACAAGCTCTGCATGCAGCAATCTCTCTGCAAAAGAGAGCTTGAAGTTGCTGACAGCTTTGCCATGGAAAAGAAGCAACAGGGCCTTGCCTCTGGCTGCTGCGGACATGGGAAAATTTCAAGTGCAGCAGAATGACTTCCATGGCTGGGAGATGCTTGAGCAGCACTCCAGGAGTTTCTCTGCACTTTGAGAGCAGAGAAAACATACCAGGCTCCTGTTCCAAGCAAAGGTGCAGCACCCCCCACCGAAGCCACAAGCTCTGCATGCAGTGTTCTCTCTGCAAAAGACAGCTTGATGTAGCTGACAGCTCTGCCATGGAAAAGAAGCAATTAAGCAGCAGGGCTTTTCTTCTGGCTCCTGCAGAAAAGGGAAAACTCCATCTGTAGCCAAATGACTTCCAGGGTTGGGAAAGGCATGAGCGGTGCTGCGCGACTTTCTCAGGAATTGGAGGGCACAGAAAACACACAGTGCTCCTGCTCCAAGCAATACCACAGAAACTGACATGGAGCCCACAAGCTCTGAGTGCAGCATTCTCTCTGCTAAACAGAGCTCCTGTTACTGACAGCTCTGCCATGGAAAAGAAGTAACTAGGCAGCAGGGCCTTGCTTTTGGGTGCTGCAGACATGGGAATACTCCAAGTGTAGCACAATGTCTTCCAGACCTGGGATAGGTACGAGCTGCGCTCCCCCAGTTTCTCTGTTGCGGTGCATGATTGAGATTTTCAAAGTTGTTTCTGTATTTTATATATTTTCCTGTATTGGTTTACCACTTCCAAAACCATTCCCCCCTTGTTCCCAAAAATTACATGGTATCACCCTGTTCTGGACCACCCCCTTCATTCCCTCATTGGCCCAGAGTTTCCTCCGCCCAGGCTGCGCCCTGGAAAAAGGAGAGGACAAGGGCCCAAAGCAGCTCTTGCACGTGGATCTGCAATGGAATAAGCACCTTCCCAAACTCATATCAAAGCCGCTTCTTTATTCCAAGCCTGAAACCATGCACAGCCAAGAGAGTGAGTAACCCACAAACTGTTTTAGTTGGTCTGGGAACTACTGCTGCTAGCCGGTAAGCAGCACACGGAGAAACCAAACTACAGATGGCACCCATGACATGAGGCAAACCGAAGAGGACATGTGAGTTCAGAGGGGTGTCCGGCAAAGCGTGGAGGCAGGGCAGCCATTGTGAGCAGCTTTGGAGGTGAGCCACAACAAAAAGAGAAATCCTGAAACCCCACTGTGGGAATCAGAGAAAAAAGTCTCTTGGTGTGTTCTGCATTGCTGAAAAACCATCCTCAGTTAGAAAGGGCAGCTTTCCAGCACCAGGAGAGTCCTTTCAAAGGCTTGGACGTTACATTACCATGAATTTTCTTCTCTGCACGCCAGACAGTGAGTTTAATTATTTAGTTGTTCCTACTGTAACAGGGCTAAAAAGTCCATGGTTTCTTTCCTCTGAGAAGGCAAGAATTTTGGGGAAATAGGTTGCGCAACCGTGAAGAACTCGCAAATTTGCAGTTCTTTTCATTAAAAAACCGTCTTGGAAGTCTTCATCTTGGATTCTCTGTCTCTTTGTCTCTGCGAACCATGGGGCTGGGGGAGCTGCGATTTCACGCTACAGTGACACCTGGTGGCCACGGCAGGCGCAGCCACTCCCCCCCACCACACACACACACGTGGTCAGGAGTGGTTTTGCTGTACTTAGTAAAATTTCTGCCTTTCGTGGTTTTGTAAATTCTCTGCAGTTATGGGTGCAACTTTTTCTGCAGAGGAAAGGAGTGTTTTCTTTAAAATTAGTTCAGAATTGTTAAGAGTAAAAGTGAAATATTCTGTGATAGACCTGAAGAGATTTCTTCATTTACTTTTCACCCATTTCCCTGAAACAAATGTGGATTTGTGTAAAGATACACATTTTTGGCATTTAGTGAGTGAAACCTTTACAAATTTGGCCCATGAAGAAGATTTTAAAATTGCTAAATATGCTAATTGGCCCTTGGAAGTCAGAGCTATTTTAGCTCACAAGAAAAAAAAGGAAAAAGACCAGTTTCATAAGAAATCTTTTACTCGGGTCTCTCAGTTTCCAAGTCCCGCCCCTTGCTTTTCTGATGCAGACGTACAGCCAGAGGCAGAGGAAGGTCGATCCCATCCCCCCTGCCTGGTAAGCCAGCTCACCAGCATGGGGGTGACAGAGAAATCATCCTCTCCTGACCCTGACTCCGTGCAGAAATTTGTCCCCGGTCAACCGGGAGGAATCGGCCTTTCCTTCCGGGATCCCTGTCTTTGCCAAGGCCAGGCACTACGAGGCAGCCCTTCCCCAGCTTCCCCAGTGTTGGAAACTCAATTTTGTTTTATTTTTAAATGTTGTGAAAAAGGGGGGAGCCATTCACGCTCCTGGAGTCCCTCTGGCTTTCCTACGTTGCCCACCTGACACCGAGGGCTGTCTCAGTCCAAGTGTGGCCCAAGCGGGCGGAGCCCCAAAGGGGGGGGGCAGGGAGAGCTCACCCTGCGGTTCCAGCTTGCGTGGGTTGCAAGTGGGGATCAGCAAGCGGGGGGCAGAGGCAACAGAGGGGTGCCGTGATAGAGAATCGCGTTTTTTCCCTTCTTGGGGTGGCTTCAGCGCTGTCACTTCTCCCCTTCAGAGCAGAGGACCGTCTTGGTCCAAGCGGGAGCGACCCAGGCGCTTCTCAGCCTCCTCAGGGGAAGGCAGGTTGGGAGACAAAAGCAGGGGCAGCCCCTCTCCTCACCAGAGGCGAGGCAGGCGTGCCTCTCCCTCTGAGCGGTGCGGCTATAGACGGAGTGAGCAAGATCCCTCTTCCCCCTCCCCTTCTCTGAGCTGTGTGAGCAGCAGCAGCTCGGAGTGCCGGGATCCCCCACATCACTGAGAAAGTGGTGGGCAGTCCCCCAAAGCGCTGCTGTGCCGTGCAGTGGGGGGAACACCTTCCTCTCC
Organism: Trochalopteron elliotii; assembly: GCA_024734555.1. NCBI lineage: Eukaryota > Metazoa > Chordata > Aves > Passeriformes > Leiothrichidae > Trochalopteron > Trochalopteron elliotii. The sequence continues at coordinate 1,750,514 of JANPWX010000209.1, forward strand.
GCTCCGAGCATGGGCGAGAGCAATGGCGCAGGCAGAGCCACGTGGCTGCCGAGGAGAAGCGGCGGTTTCCCAGCCCTGAGCAGGGCAGGGGGAAGTCCTCACTGACTCCCAAGCTGGGAGGCAGTGGTGGCCAGCATGGGGGGCGCAGCTCTGAGCAATGCTGCCAAGCACTGCCTCTCTTGGGGCAGCGGCGGCTCCTACCTTGCCATGTGCACGGCATGCAGTGGGTGAGTGTTTCTCCGATTCACTCCCCCTCCCCATCCCCACAGTGCAGGGCGATCCCTTCCCTGCTCTCCCCCATGCGGCATGGGCCCTCGCAGAGCCACAGAGGTGGTGGGCTGGGGTCCCTCTCCTCTCGGAGCTGCAGAAGTGGTGGGCAAGAGTCCCTCTCCTCACAGAGCTGTGGTCACGAGCATGTTTCCCAGCCCCCCAACCATGTGGAAATCTGGGGGGAATGTGGCGGTGAATGTGGAGAGATGGTGGCCACCACCTCAGAACCTCACGGTTTGCGGAGGCATCAAAGCTGCTCTCTTTCACTGCAGAGCAGGCTGGTGCAGCAGAACCGCTCTCTGTGCCCGCGCGGCAGCCCAGCTCCCCCTTTCCGTGGTGCGGGTCGTGGGGGTGGTGGTGAGGGGCAGTCTCTCTTGCCACCCCGTGCTCCTCGTGGAAACCGGGCTCCATCTCTGCAGAGCTGTGGGAGAAGGACACGGTCTCCTCCGCCCACTGCCCACAGTTCCAAGATGGAGTGACCCCATCCCCTCGCGGGACACAGTGAGTGGTTGGGCGTATCCCAGGGCCCTGCCCCTTCGCCGCCACCACTCCAGCTCGATCCGGCCCAGCCTGGCCCCACTGGAGCCACCCTCGGAGTCAAACCCGGCCCCGCCATGGCCGAGGACTTTTGGAGGGCATTGTGCCACCCCGTGCCAGCTGCACGTGTTTCTAGAAATGGCGGTGGCCATGTGAAAACAGCCTTTCCTCTCCCTTCTTCATCCTAGCATCCCTCGTCACCCCAAACTCCATCCTCGTGCAGTTTCTGTGAGATTTCCCCACCGCCATCTCCCCAAACCCTTCCACCTCATCCCCCCCCCGAGATTGGTCTATCAGATGATGTCACTGAAGAGCCAGACCGCTTCCCCCGAGGCTTGGCTGCCCCACCCCACCTCAGATTCCCACGGTAACCCCACCCCTCTCCCTCACTGCCATGTCCCCTCCCCTCTCTTTTCCAATTGCGAAACCCACTGCTTTGAATCAAAAGCAGGCAATGCAAATCCTCCTTTCACTGCATGTCCAGTTCACAAAATGGAACAGAAAAAATTAGAATCAGAAAATTCCAAATTCAAATCAGCTGCAACACAAACCCCAAATGCTCCCCCCTCGGGAAACAAAGTAAGTTGCTTACAGCATTCTCCCTGTTCCAAGCATAGAAAAGGTACGAGCATCATCCTATGAGATTCTCTCCTGCGGGAGAGGACAGAAAGCACACAGAGTTCCTTCGGCAGGAAAATCCTCAAAACGCCCCTTCGGAGGCCAACTAAGTTTATTTCCTCATTCTCGCAGTTCCAAGCATAGCAGAGCTACGAGCGTCACCACACGAGCTTCTCTCCTGCTGGAGAGCACAGAAAACACACAGAGCTCCTTCTCAAAGAAATCGAGAGAAGCTCATTGGAAAGCCATCTAAGTTTTTTACACCATTCCCCCTGTTCTAAGCATAGTAGAGGTATGAGCGTCACCAAAAGAACTTCTCTCCTGCTGGAGAGCACAGAAAACACACACACTTCCTTCTGCAAGCAAATACTGAGAACCCGCCTTTGGAGGACAACTAAGCTGCTTACAGCATTCTCCCTGTTCCAAGAATAGCAGAGGCACGAGCGTCACCACACGAGCTGCTTCCCTGCTAGAGGGCACAGAAAACACAAAGAGTTCCTTCTGCAAGCAATTCCTCATAACCACACTTCCCAAACCAACTTATTTGCTTACAGCAATCTCGGTGTTCCAAGCATAGCAGAGGTACGACCGTCACCATACGAGCTTCTCTCCTGCTGGAGAGCACAGGATACACACAGAGTTCCTACGCTAAGCAAATACTCAGTTCCCCCCTTTGGAGGCCAACAACGCTGCTTACTGTATTGTCCCTGCTCCAAGCATAGCAAGAGGTATGAGCGTCACCACACGAGCTTCTCTCCTGCTAGAGAGCACAGATAACACACAGAGTTCCTTCTGCAAGGAAACCCTCATAACCCCCCTTCGGATGCCAGGTACGTTTCTTCCAGCATTCTCCCTGTTTCAAGAATAGCCGAAGTACGAGTGTCACCACACGAGCCTCTCCCCTGCTGGAAAGCACAGAACACACACGTAGTTCCTGCTTTAAGCAAATCCTCAGGACACCCCTTCACAAGCCACATAATTTGCTTACAACATTCTCCCTGTTCCAAGCATAGCAGAGGTAAGAGTGTCACCACACGAGCTTCTCTCCTACTGGAGAGCACAGAAAACACACAGAGCACCTTCAGCAAGCAAATGTTCAGAACCACTCTTTGCAAGCCAACTGATTTGCTTACAGCATTCTCCCTGTTCCAAGCATAACAGAGCTATGAGCGTTAACACAAGAGATTCTCCCCAGCTGGAGAGGACAGAAAGCACACAGAGTTCCTTCTGCAAGCAAATCCTCAAAACACCCGTTTGGAGGCCAACTAAGTTTATTTCCGCATTCTCCCTGTTCCAAGCATAGCAGAGGTACGAGCGTCACCTGACGGGTTTGTCTCCTGCTGGAGAGCACAGAAAACACACAGAGCTCCTTCTGCAAGCAAATCCTCTGAACACTCACTGGGAAGCCAGGAAAGTTTCTTACAGCATTCTCCCAGTTCCAAGCATAGCAGAGCTGTGAGCGTCACCATTCAATCTTCTCTCCTGCTGGAGAGCACAGAAAACACACAGAGTTCCTGCTCTCAGCAAATCCTCAGTTTCCCCCGCCAGAAGCTAACTAAGCTGCTTACAGTATACTCCCAGTTCCAGGCACAGCAGAGGCACGTGCGTCACCAAAAGGCTTCTCTCCTGCTAAAGAGCACAGAAAACACACAGACTTCCTTCTAACCGCAAATTAGTAGCTTCGCAAGCCATTTAAGTTTTATACAGCATTCTGCCTGTTCCAAGCACAGCAGAGGTACGAGCGTCACCACACGAGCGTCTCTCCTGCTGGAGAGCACAGAAAACACACAGTGCTCCTTCTTCAAGCAGATCCTCAAAACCCCCCTTCGCAGGAGAACTAAGTTTCTTCCAGCATTCTCCCTGTTACAAGAATAGCCGAAATACGAGCGTCACAACACGAGCTTCTCTCCGGCTGGAGAGCACAGAAAACACACACACTTCCTTCTGCAAGCAAATTCTCAAAACACCATTTTGGAAGCCAACTAAGTTGCTTACAGCATTGTCCCTGTTCCAAGCATAGCAGAGGTACGAGTCCCACCACACGAGCTGCTCTCCTGCTAGAGAGCACAGAAAACACAAAGAGTTCCTGCTCTAAGAAAATCCTCAGAACCCCCTTCGCAAGCCAACTATGTTCCTTACAGCATTCTCCCTGTTCCAAGAACAGCAGAGGTACGAGCGTCACTACACAAGCTGCTCTTCTGCTAGAGAGCAGAGAAAACACAAAGAGTTCCTTCTGCCAGCAAATACTGAGAAACCCCCCTTCGCAAACCAACTTATTTGCTTACAGTGATCTCGGTGACCCAAACATAGCAGATGTACGAGTGCCACCACAGGAGCCTCTCCCCTGCTAGGGAGCACAGAAAACACATAGAGTTCCTTCTGCAAGCAAATACTCACACCCAAATTCAGAAGCCAACTAAGTTTATTAGAGCATTCTCCCTGCTGCAAGCATATCAGAAGTACAAATGCAACCA
>JANPWX010000210.1:0-10076 GCA_024734555.1 Trochalopteron elliotii
TGCAGGGATGAGCAGGAGCCAAGGATGTAGGGATCAGTGGTACCCAAGGATGAGAGAGTGAACCTGAGGGTGCAGGGACGAGCAGGAGCCAAGGACACAGGGGTGTGTGGCACCTTAAGGATGTGGGGATGAGCACTAGCTGAGCAGGTGGGATAAACCCAAGGGTGCAGGGCTGAGCAGCACCCAAGGACATCAGGGGAAGTGATACCTGAGCCCTGAGCTCAGCTTTATGTACCCTCACCTCTGAACTCAACTCAGCACTGATTTTGCAGCTTAAAAATGGGAGCAACAGCAGTGTCAGAGCAGGCACTGACAGACTGGGGGCCTGGCACCTGTGCAAACACAGTGAGACCTTCTTTCTTCTTTTTTGGTGGGTTTTATTCCTGCCAGTAAGGTTTCACAGGTCCCTGTGTCACCCAGTGATGTCCCAACCCACCCCCACGAGCACAGCCCTTCATCTGTGTGGTTTGCTGATCACCTTCAGCTTAATTGCAAAACTCCAGCAGAAGGGAGAGCAGAGGGAGCTCTCATCATGATAAAACTAACATCAAACATGGCAAGAGCTGACCAGACCTTTTCTGCTTGGTTTCCTCTTGGGTGACCCTGCCAAATCTGATAGGCAGCTGCTGCCCCACCTACGGGAGCTCCACGTGGGGGAAATTTGTTTCCTTTGTCCTGTTTGCTGGCCTGGTGATGATTTCACTGCTGATAGCTGCAAGCCATCCCCCTGCTGTCAGGCCTAGGTTTTGAGTAATTGTATTTATGACACATTTTGGACAAAAATGAGGGGAAAATTCTCAGCTGGGATAGAGAGTTTGAGGAAGGAGGTCATGGTGGTGGTGCTGGGCTTCTTGGCAAACAAGCACCAAGCTTCTTGGCAAACAAGGAGAAACTGCTGTTTCTTTCTGACTTTCAGGGGTTTATTCTGCATCTGTTCCCTCATTCTGGGGACATTTCTCCCTGCAGAAGGGGGCAGGAGCTGGGAGAGGAGGGCAGGACGTGCCAGCAGTGGGTGCAGGCACCACTTCAGGAGCAGCCCCATCACATATTGGGTGACTTTGGGGACCCTTTGCTTTGGGGGGCTCATCCCTGCCCATGACCAGCAGCATTTGTGATGCTCTGCAGCAGCTCCAGCAGCAGCTCCAGGGCCCACATTCCCTCCAGAGCTGCCAATAACTGAGGTGCTGTTTTGAAGGCAAACTGGGGGTAAACAAAAGGCGCCTGTGCAAGCTGCCCGGCCGTTAATAGAGCTCAGCCTTTTAACAGCATTTCTGATCACCTGGGACTCCCTCAGAGCTCCATGAAATATTCAAGCCTGTTGATAGCTCGTTAAAACCAACATTTTGGCTGGCTCTGTGTGCTGTGAGCTGGGCTTTGGTGCTCAGGCTGCAGCAGGGGCTCAGGAGCTGCTCCGTGTCCCAGGAAGGAAGGAAGGACACAGAGATGAGGAAAGGACAAGGAAAAGGGTGGCTGGAGTGAGCAGGGCACAAGAAGGAATAAGAATTCCAATCCTGGTGTGCAGCTGTGCTCTGCAGTAGCCCCAGCTCCCTCAGCCCCATGCCTGGCTTGGAAAAATGCAGGAATACAGGCTCAGGGGGAATCAGGGCCAGAGGATTCATCCTGGGGTGGCTGTGGATGCATCCTCTGTGGGTTTGGGGGGTTTGGGGAGGTGCAGCTGGCTCAGCTGCTGCATTTTGGGAATCTGTGGGGAGTGGGAGTGTGGTGGCAGGCAGGGATCTTTGATTCCATCAGGATTCCACAGGCAGGGACACCTTCCACTAGAGCAGGTTGCCTCCAGCTCCACCCAGCCTGGAATTTCTCTACCTCCCAAGCACAGCAGAGCTCTGGGGCAGCACCAGGAGCTGCTCAGCAGGAATAAACTCCTCATTAGTGGCCACATCCTGCCTTCCCCCATCCCAAAATCTGTAAGAAATTCACTTTGAGACTCCCTGGAGTCAGGTAAAATCCAGAGCTGCCGGGCAGTTTCTGGGAAGGAGCTTTCAGGTTGATTTTCTCCAGTTTTGCAGGGGATGGACAATTATTGATCCTGCAAATGACCCCTGCAGAGATCCATCGATCCCTTTGGAGCTGCAGATCATTAAGGCTCGACTTCCAGACCTTTCAGGTGGTGCCAAAGTGCTGACACAGCAAAATGACCATTGCATGGTGTCACTGTCCCTGGGACCTTTGGCATCTGGGGGAGCTCCAAACTCTTCCCCACGGGGACCTGCTCCAGAAAATGCTCTTTGCACAAGTGATGCTTCACATCTGAGTCTCCTTTGATGTGTTTTCCCCTCAAATATGGGGAAAACCACTCAAGAAAAACCCATCATGATGACCTGAGGTTTGGTTTTTTTGGGAAGGCTCTGAAAGCTTCACGTGTTTGGTAGCTGGAAAAATCCCATGGATTGATGGAGGGAAGCACAGCTTTGGATGTTGGTATGAACAAGTTCAGCACTCTTAGCTTCAGTGATATTTTATTATCTGATAGATCCAAACCTTGTGATAATTGAGGCTTTTGTAGGGATTATGGAGCAAATCTCTGCTGCTCTGGAGGTTGGGCAGAAAATCTGTGGCTGCCACATCCCTGGAAGTGTCCAAGGCCAGGTTGGAGCAGCCTGGGATAGTGGGAGGTGTCCCTGCCCATGGCAGGGCTGGAATGGGATGAGCTTTGAGGTCCCTTCCCACCCAAACCATTCCAGGATTCCATGATAATCAAACTCAGCCTGGGGGGAACCTCCTCCAAGGCCAAAGTAATTCTTAAATCGTTCTTAATAGAACAAAATAGTTCTGACTATTCCTGTGAAAACTCCCAGAGAAGCTCCTAAGGAAGGCCCAGGAGCTGGGAGCAGGGCTCAGGGAAAGCTCTGAAGTGCTGGAATTGAACCCCAAAGCTGAGCTCCAGTGCCTCCCCTTTCTCAAGCACATCTGTAACTGCAATGAGGCCCAAAACCCGAGGAGATGACTCTGCAAATGTAAAAAAACTCCACCAGCCATTACCTCACAGCTCAGAAATCTCCTCTGCCAGCAAATATTTGCTGTTGGACTGTTTAAAACCCAGGGAAAGTGAGAGAGAGAGGCTGAAACCCTCCTGGACAACTCTGATTCCTTCCCAGGCTGTTAACAAGTTTGGGTGTCCTCCAGAACCAAAATGTGTTTTCTGTAATAAATCAGTCAAATCGAAGAAATAAATAAAATTTAATCATTGCTATCGATTCTGTATTTATTTCTCTATTTTATGTAAAAAAAAGTTTATTTATTTAACATCATTTTCTCCAGTAAATGAAAGGTGGAAATACCAGGGCAATGATATTGATATCGATGGGTTTTCAGGCTTCCAGCTCGCATGTGACACTGAAAATATTCTTCTTTATTCCTTCTGCCACACAGAAGCATTAGAAAGATTGGCTTAGACTGGTTTTCCCTTTGCAACAATTCCTCATAATTAGGATTTTAATCCCTTGACTCCATGGAAAGGCAATGCAATGGCTTTGGCTGAGGCTTTTAGAGTTACAAATGATGAGCATCTCTTCCTATCGGGGATGATTTGCAGTTTTTCCTTTGAGTCAAATGATCTTAACTCCTAGAAGTGATTCCAGGATGAAGCCTGGATCCCACCCCATCCACATGGAATCCCTCTGGGATCCAGGCAGGAGCTCTGTGGCCACACAGGCCTGGGTGGGAGCAGCTGAAATATCCTAAAAGGCACAATTTGTCACAGTTGGAAGGATCCTTGTGTCGGTCTGGAACAACCAAATAACCCTTTTTTTTTTTCCATTTTGAAATTCTTTGTGTTTTCCAGGGAGCAACATTTTTCCTCCTTAGTCACACCAAGTCCTCCAGAGGCTGCCCCAGATCCAGGCGTGGATTTCTGCCGTGATTTCATCCCGCTGCTATTTACAACTAACTCAGCCCCCCCCCAAAAAAAAGCTTAACCTCTTCCTATTATTTGTGGTTAAATATAGCAGCGGGTTCTTTCCCAGCCCCGGCGCTCTCCCACGCCAACGGGATGAGTCAGGAGCAGCGATTCCCAGCGGGATGAGCCCGCCCCGCCTGCCCTGGGGCATCCCGAGGTGAAAGGATTTGTGTGACCCAGCCCGGGGTGCTGGGCCAGCTCCAGGAATGCCAGGAGGGATCGTTCTGGCTGGATTCCAGCTGCTTCTCTGCCATTCCACCAGGAATTCCAGGTAAGCCCAGTTTTTCCCAGTTGCTTTTCTGCCATTCCACCAGGAATTCCAGGTAATATCAGTTTTCTTGGCTGCTTCCCTGCCATCCCACCAGGAATTCCAGGTAATCTCAGTTGTCCTGGTGCTTTCCTGCCATCCCACCAGGAATTCCAGGTAATCCCAGTTTTTCCTGGCTGCATCCCAGCTGCTTCTCTGCCATTCCACCAGGAATTCCAGGTAATATCAGTTTTCTTGGCTGCTTCCCTGTCATTCCACCAGGAATTCCAAGTAATCCTAATTTTTCCTGGCTGCTTCCCTGTCATTCCACCAGGAATTCCAAGTAATCCTAATTTTTCCTGGCTGCTTCCCTGTCATTCCACCAGGAATTCCAAGTAATCCTAATTTTTCCTGGCTGCTTCCCTGTCATTCCACCAGGAATTCCAGGTAATCCCAGTTTTTGTGAGGTCAGAAGAGTGGGGCAATGCCCCAGGGCAGGGAGTGAGCACCAAATCCTTTCCCATTTCCCTCTCGTTCTCCCTTTCCTCCTGAAGAGATTTTATTGTTACCAAACTAAACTAAACGAAACATTTTGTCCACGGGAGCCTGAATTCCTTGGATTCCCCGTGAATCCAGAGAGTTTTCCTGGGGGAAAATCCAACATCCCCAACTGAGGCTGCTCAGGGCATCCCCCACGCAGAAGGCTGTTAAAAAAGGGGGAAAAGGGGGAAAATGAAGGGAGAAAAAAGGGAGAAAATGGAAAAAAAAAACAAAGAGAGAAAACCCTTCCAGCTGTTTTTCCAGGAGTGAGGCAGGCACAGGGCTGTGTGTTCCACAGGGAAGCATCCTCAGGGAGGGATGATGAGGATGCTGAGGGGGCAGCAGAGGTTTTGAGCCTGCTATTTTTACTCTCCTCAAACAACCGAGTCAGTCTTGGAGGCGGCGTGGAAACCAGGGCAAAGCTCTGGAATGGCCCCTCCTGGATCCATCCCAAACCTTGGGGGGTCCTGCTGGTCCCTTTTTGGGCAGCACAAACTGGTGGGAGGGCTGGAGAAGGGCAAATATTCCCTGCTGGAAAATGAGGTGGGTGGCTCCTGTGGAGCCCCGAGAGCAGATTTGCTGTGTCCAGCCCCAGTTTCCTGCTCAGCCTGGGGTTTGTTGCTTCACTCAGTGACATTTCAGTCCTGAAAATCAGGAGGGAAATCAGGGAAGTGTTTGCTGGTGGAATGCTGTGCACTGAGGGGGTGGCTCTGAAGTTCAGGGGGTGCTGAGCTCAGGCACAGCAGGAGAAAGGACTGCAGAGCTGGGCTGGGGGTGGGTGATAGCCTCAGAGCCTCCTGTTCCACACAAATCCACCAAAACACACAAAAAAATAGCAAATAATAAATAATCTGCAGTGCCTCTGAGCCCAGGAGTCTGAGCTCTGATCCACCAGAGCATCTTTCTCCCTCCCCGTGCCACTGAACGAGTCGCAACAAAATATTTGGTGGCTCCTGCAACTCCTGTCACCTTTTGGGGCTCCAGGATGACACAACCTGGAGCAGAACGGGGTAAAAACAGTGAATAGCCCACAAAAAATAACGTGGCATGATCACCAGAGTCAGGCTGTGCCCCCTTTTCTGTGCAGCAGCAGCTGCAGTGACACAATTTTGGCTCTTCCAGCCCAAAGGGGACGTTGGATGGTTGGAATTATTCCTCTGAGTGACCACACTCAGTCACCAGTGCTGATCCCTGGGGGAGGCTCCCAGTTCCAGTGGCAGATAAAAATCCTGGCTGCAGAGGAGTTGTGGAAAGCAAACCCAGCTCAAGGTCATTGTCCTCAGGCCTGGGCACAACTCTGGGATCAGGAATGCTGCAGGATGTGGATGAAGGGGTTAGGATGTGTGTCCCTGGTGATCAGGGGTGTGTTTTTACAGGTAAAATCAGGGATTTTGTTGTGGCTGTGAGGTATCCCCTCCCCTGGGAGTTCCTGGATGTCATTTTGAGGGAAGATGTTGATTTTCTGACCATCACTTTTGCAACCCACATGGCAGGATAAATGTATATATTCAGTAAAATACGTATTTAGAATGATATATATAAATTATATAGAGTAAAATCTATATTTTGCTGAGCAGCCTGACAAGTATCTGAGGCTAAAACTCCATTTCTCCTTTCATTTTCACTTTCCCCCTGTGCTCTTGACCCTCTGTACCCCCAAACACCAAAAATAGCAACTAAATTCACAACTTCTCTGGGCAACCTCTGCCAGGGGCTCCTGACCCTCACAAGGAGGAATTTCTTCCCAAAATCCCATCTAACCCTGCCCTCTGGCAGTTTAAATCTGCTGCAATGGGGAAAGAAAAAAGAGTTGGGAGTGAAATAAAAACTGCATTTGCAACAGGCACCTCTCCCTGCATTATCCCACCCCGTGCTGGGAAGTGTCTGAGGGATTAAAGCAGGAGATCAGAGGGGCTTCCTGAGCCCAGGGNAAGGAAGAAGAAGGAAGAAGAAGGAAGAAGAAGGAAGAAGAAGGAAGAAGAAGGTGAAGAAGGACCCAGACAACACTCAAAATCTTCCATCTTGACTGACATGTATTACTATAGACTAAAATCTTAAATCTGAGTTTTTCACCGTGTGAGATCACACAAAATTCAAGATTCAAACTCCACACCCATAACCCCAGTGCCATCACTCAGTTTTGGAACCCTGTTCCATGGCCTCAGGTCAAATGTGATCCTTCCCTGAGGGTCAGCACCTTTTAGCACAGAAAACCCGAAATTTTCAGCCCCCAGGGTTCCAACAATCTCGTCTATTTGCAAGGTCATCACTTGAAACTTGTTTCTATTATTTCTCTTATTTCTAAGCCATTTCCTGCAGGGTTTCAGTGCACGAGCAGACAATCCCAGCCCTCATTCCCAGGCTGGCACAGGAATTCCTGCAGGACTCAGTCAATAGCTGCTCTTTCAATGCATTCACACAGCTCCCTTTGCCCTGCTCACATTCCCTGATCCCTGAACACTCCCTTGTTGTGCTGGGATGCTGCAGGAGCAGCTGCACCCAGAAAATACAACCAGCCACTCATCCAGCTTTCCTTCAAAAATGGCAATCCCTGGAAGAGCTGCACAATCCGTCCCAGCACTGCAAACCCTTCTCACCCCCATGAGAAGGGAGAAAAATGTAGCTGGGACCAGAAAAGTGGGAGGTGACAACAAATTTTTTGTGCCTCTTTCTGATTTTCTGTTGAGTGATCTGGTAAATGTATTAATTGCTCACACAGTACCCAAAAAGTGAATGGATAGCATGCTGTAAGTAGCAAAAATAACAATAATAAGAATAGGAATAATAGGAATAATAATAATAGAAGAAAGAGAAGAGGATTAACAGAAGAAGAAGGAGGAGGAAAAGAAGAAGGAGGAAAAGAAGAGGAAAAGAAGATTCAAAGAAAAAGAGGAAGAAGGAAGAGGAGGAAAAAAGGAAGAAGGAGAGGAAGGAGAAGGAGGAAGAAGAGGAAGAAAGAGAAGAAGGAGGAAAAGAAAAAGGAGAAGAAGTGTCATGAACTTCTGTGCTGAAAAACCTCCAGAAAACCCATCTCCAATCTTCCAGGGAAGAAAGAGGAGATGTCTCTCCTCACCTCTTTAGCCACTCCTGCTACCCTCCACATACTAGCTTCAGGCTCTGGATTTCTATGATTTATCCCCATTTTTAAAACTGGGATGAATGTGGGGCTCAGGGGATGAACCTGCAAAAAACAGAGGGGTTGTGGGAGGCTGAAACTGCTCTGGGTGACTCCAGAACCTGATTTTTAGGTAGCAAATGTCTGGCACCCTGAAGCCTCTGCACCCCAGCCCCTGCAGGGGTGCTTGGCCAGGTCCTGGCAGCAGGAATTCCCCTGGGAGCTGCCTGCAAGGACCTGTCCTGGGGTGCCACCAGCAGCTGCAGTTTCCTTTTTCTACACAAAGGCCTGGTTTATAAAGTGCCAGCAAAGCTGTGTATTAGATCAGTCCCTATCCTTGGAAAAAAAAAAAAAAAAAAAAAAAAAGTTAATTTATGTTTGGAGAAACTGAATCGCAGCACCACGAGACTCCCAGTTAAACTGGGAAGGGTTGTTGATGTAAACTGGGACAGGTTTTGCCTGGGGGTGAATCAGCCCCTCAGAGGAAAACCCGAAATTGGAGAGGTTTGAGGTGCTGCGATTCCACAAACAGCAGGGCTGGGGCTGCCCCCGGGGAGTTTGTGGCTCCTCGGTGCCCTGACACTTCACGGGATATTTATTGCATCATCCTCGGGCCTGGGGACCTCTGGAAAAGCTGCGAAATGATGGCTCAGCCACGGTGAGGAAGCTCTGAGCGGCAGCCCAAGGATGGAGCTGGGAAAGACAAAACCCCTGTGCAATCACCCTCACTTTCCCCTCCTCCTTTCCCCTCCTGGCTTCGCTTTCCTTTCTTTATTTACTCTCCATTGTGGGGGATTATTTACACTCTCAACTGTCGCCGTGCCATGAACTTTCCCCGCTTCCTTCTGTTTGTTCCAGGCTGGATTTGCCTGGACGAGCCGTTTACAGGGGATTTCCTTCCGTGGTACTTCCCAACCCGCCCCTAAAGTCATTTTTCCAGGGTCTCCCATTAAAAGTTGATTTGTTTTTTCGGGTTTCCATCAGTTTTACACCCTTGCTTTGTTCATTCCTGTGAGCTCTGCACTTGGAGTTTCCTGGGAATATGGATTTTCCAGAAGTGTTTGGTGTCCCGGGGCTCCAGAGGGCTGGGATTTGGGGTGAGGGGCACAACTCCCGATCCAGAATATTTCCAGGAGCACTTGAAAGGCGCCTGGAGCAGCATTCTGAGCCCGCGTTTGTTCAAGTACTCACGTTTATTTATGGAGATTGTTTTCATTTCTGCTCCAGGCCCTGGGCAGACACACAAAAAGGGTCACCCAGAGCCCACCTGCACCCCAAAACTGCTCTGAGGCGGGCACAGGGAGAGGGGGATGATGCTGAGAGAGGAATTAGGGCTGGATCAGCTCTTGGAATAAGAGAAATACCCTTAAACCACACATCTGAACATCTCTCTTTCCAAGAGGCTTCTCTGGGCACAACCCCAGAGACGTTTTGGATGTTTCCAGGCTGGGAGGAGCCGGGGAGGGCTGTGAGGGGTTTTCCTTGGCTGGAGCTCTGGAATTCCCCTCACTCAGGGTTTGCAGGGACGCTGCAGGGCTGGGGGCAAGGTGAGTGCTGGGGCTCCGGGATTTATTGTATTGCTGACATGCTCCAGGAGCAACAAAATGCTTCTGCTTAAGAGGCTTTTTATTCCCTTTTTATTCCCTTTTTATTCCTTTATTTTAAATAAATAAAAATGTCCGAACGTGCTGCAGGTTCGGGCTGTTTTTTTCTTTCTTTTATCTTAACTTTTTCTTTTTTTTTTTCCCCTCTAAACAGCTCTGCCAGCAGGAGGCAGATCCTGACGTGTCCAAGGCCAGGTCGGACAGGGCTTGGAGCAACCCGATCCATGGAAATTGTTCCTGTCCATGACTGGGGGGATTTAGAACGAGGAGAACGTTAACATCCCACCCAAACCATTCTGGGACTTCAAAATTATCTAATATGTGCACAGAATACAAATATTCGAATAGATAACGCGCCCAGAGTAGGAATATTCGCTCCACATTTATGAATTATTCCGGCTATATCACCGAGGTGATGGACACACGCAGCACCGGAGTTCTGAGGGGGACGAGAATGAAGGGGACGAGCGGGAGCTTCAGGGAGTGTCCGAGGGTGTCTGGGAGTGTCCAGGGGGTGGCCGGAGGTGTCCGAATAACAGAATAAGAGAAATATTAGGGGTGTCAGGGGTGTCATGGGGGTATCCGGGAGCGTCCGGGGATGTCCGTGGGTGTCCAGAGAGTGTTTGGGGGTGTCTGGGAGCGTGTGAGGGTGTT
>JANPWX010000210.1:13071-25956 GCA_024734555.1 Trochalopteron elliotii
GGAAAGGTGCAGGAGTTTTGGGAAATGCCCATCTTTGGAATGGGAATTCTAAAACTGCCTTTAAAAACCAGTTCATGAGGTACAGGGGTTTGGGGAAATGCCCATTCTTTGGAATAGGAGTTCTAAAATTGCCCTTAAAAACCAGTTGAAAAGGTGCAGGGATTTTGGGAAATACCCATTCTTTTGGAATGGGAGTTGTAAAACTGGCTTTAAAAAACAAGTTGGAAAGGTACAGGGATTTGGGCAAATACCCGTTGTTTGGAATGGGAATTCTAAAACTACTTTAAAAACCAATTGGAAAGGTGCAGGAATTTTGGAAAACACCCATCCTTGGGAATGGAAATTCTAAAATTGTCCTTAAAAACCATTTGAAAAGGTGCAGGAATTTAAGGAAATGCCCTTCCTTGGGAATGGGAAGTCTAAAACTGGCTTTAAAAACCAGTTGAAAAGGTGCAGACATTTTGGGAAATACCCATTCTTTGGAATGGGAATGGGAATTCTATAACAGGCTTTAAAAAACAGTTGGAAATGGAAAGGTACAGGGATTTTGGGAAATGCCCATCCTTGGGAATGGGAATAGGAATTCTGTAACTGGCTTTAAATGCCTCGGTGTAAACCTTTCCTTTATAGATTACTTTGGCTTTTGGTTTTTAAAATCCCTGTTCTTTTGTTATTTATTCCCTTTCTCTGGGTACAGAGTGGGCAAGAGAAGAGTTAAATCCTGCTCAGAGTTTTATTCCCTGCTGTTCCCCTGCAGAGGTGACCCCCAATGGCATGGAGGGATCAGGATCAGGATCGGGATCTGCCGAGGAGCAGCCGGAGGGTGAGCTCACCATGGCTGAGGGATTTCCTCACCCTGCCATGGTCCTGCATCCCAAATTTCCCCCCAGCCACGTCCCAGAGCACATCCCTGCCTTGCCAGTGCTGGTTTCTCTTCAAATGACATTTGTAAGAATAATTGAATTAATTAAAGCCACATTTGGTGCATTGCCCTTGGTGGGACACAGCTCCCACCAAGGCTGCTCCCACCTGCTGTGGAAAACCATAATTTAACTGGGATGTGCCATGGGTGAAGTTCCAAAATTATCCCAGGTTGTATAAAACATGAGAATTCAATATTCTGAACACCCTTCACAAGGGCCTGGGTGACCCCAGAGTCTCCCCTGGTGCTGGGATTTGATGCTCTGATGTTTTTCTTGGCCCTCAGTATTCCTTTTTCCTCTGTTCCATTATCTAACCTGTTGTATGGCCTGGTGGATCTCTGGACTCACATTCCACCTGTGCCTGTTTTTTAGGAGAAGCCAGTTCTGAAGACAGCTCCAGCAGCAGCTCAGAAGAGGAGTCAGGTGAGCAGAACATCGTGATTTATTTATCTGTAATCCCTTTTTTTAAAAGTGATGTTCAGTTTAAACCAGCTGCTTCTCCTGGGAAAAGCTTCACAGCTGTTAGAGAATGCTAACTGTGATTGCTTTCCCAATAAAAATAAAAATGATTTCCTATCAATGATCAAAGGGCAGCAGCTCAGAAGGGAAGTCAGGTGAGCAGAACATTGTGATTTATTTACCTGTAATCCCTTTTTTAAAAGTTGATATTCAGTTTAAACCAGCTGCTTCTCCTGGGAAAAGCCTCACAGTTATTAGGGAATGCTAATTCTGATTGCCTTCCCAATAAAATTTTTGGGAGCCAGTGATTTCCTGTCAGTGATCAAAGGGCAGCAGCTCAGAAGGGAAGTCAGGTGAGCAGAACATTGTGATTTATTTACCTGTAATCCTTTTTTTTTAAGCTGATATTCAGTTTAAACCAGCTGCTGTTCCTGGGAAAAGCCTCACAGTTATTAGGGAATGCTAACTCTCATTGCTTTCCCAATAAAATTTTTGGGAGCCAGTGATTTCCTATCAATGATCAAAGGGCAGCAGCTCGTGCTGCTTTCACCTGGCAGACACAACACCCCAGACACAATACCCACGGGTATTTTTACACCACAGCAGTTGTCCAAACACCAAGAGGCCATAAATTTCCTCAAAAGTTGGCAACAGAACTGGCCAAACAGGATGGACAGGAAAAGAATTAAAGGAAGTGTTTGTTGTTGGTGGTTTTCTTCCATGGGTTTTGCTGGCAGCAGTTTATTCTGCTTTTATGTCATACTGCTAATTAAACAGTTCCAGTGTTTCTTCCCTGCAGATGCAGAGGAGTGGGGTGGAGGAAGGCTGGGTGAGTGTGGGTTGACTGTCCCTGCTGTCCCTTGCTCAGGAGGAGGAAGGCAGTTGGGATAAACAGTGCCCCAGGGGTTGGCAGGAAGGATTTGGAGCCATCAGCTCCATCTCTTTGGGGAAAAGGAGCTGCTGGAGAGCATCCCTAGGAAATGAGGGGTGGAGTTTCCACGTGCAGGGAGTGTTCCTGCTGCTTGCCAGGCTGCTTGGCCTCCCCTGCCTCTCCCAGCCCAGGAGGAGATCTGGGACAGCCTCCAGGATCCCTTTTTCCTGGGAGGGAGGTGGATGGGAAGCAGCTGATCCTGGCAGCTCTGCCACTCCCCTGCTCCCAGATCCACCCCTCAGGACACAACCTTTGGGCTGAAGTGTCAGCTCTGCTGGAATTCTGTCCTGTTGGATGCAGCCAGGAGAATCCAGGCACTTTTATATCATTTTAGGGACAAACACACTGCAGACAGTGTGGTGGTTGCTCCTTGGGAAAGCTGTTCCCAGTTTCCATGCCTTGGCACTGTGAGGCTCATCCCAGGATAAATCTTTTCTTTTTAACCCTGTGAAAATTCCCTGGAGTTTGGGCAATTAGGGAGCCTTTGGCAAATTTGTGTCCTGATTGTTCAGCTTCACCCCCAGGCTGTGCAAAGCCTGCAAGGACTCTCAGGAATGTTCTCCTTTGGATTTGGTGAATTTAAGCAAATGAAATGGAGTTGTCCTGGGTGCACGTGGGAGCAGAAACTCTCTGGACATTGAGGTATTTACTCCAAACTCCTTTATCCTAGATGAAGAACAGGAGGAGAAGGAATCCCCACCTTACTGCAATGATTCAGGTAGGAACAGATCTCCTGAGGGTTTTTTTTTATTATTCCTGGCTGTTTAATTACTTGGCTTTTCATGAGCTCATCTTCCTCTTTTCCCCCTAGGAGACAGCTGCTTGCCACCCTGTCAGCACTGCAGGAATGATAATGTAGGTTTGTGAGGAAAAAAACACCCACTTATTTTGCATGAGATCATTTGCAAACTGTAATTCTACTCTCTCCTCACCTTTTAAAGATTTTTTTTTTAAATCTATTTCCAGGATCAGAAGGAGCAAGTGACCCCCAGGAGACTTGCTGGAGGACAATTTATGTATGAATTTTTTTTTTTTTATGTAATGGTTTTGAGTTCACATTGTTCTCATCAAGATGCTTCAGTCTTTGGTTGAAGCTCATTTGCTGCACAAATGCATTTGGATTTATACTGGAAGGTGCATCAAATGCTTAAAAATCACAGTTCAGAGCCTGTGCTGCCTCCAGATCCTGGTCCAAGACAACTCTTGGCAGGGTTTTTCAGGATGCTGCCACAACAAGCAGCAGCCCCATTTTTCTGGGCTTATTTCAGCCTGGGTGCACACCAGGCATCTCCCCTGCCTCACCCTCCCCTTCAGCACTGCATTTTCCCTGGGATGCAGCACTGTTCCCCCTGTCTGTGCCTTGCAGTGGGATGTCCTTTGCTGTTGTCCACTCTGGATGTCGATATTATCCATGGGAAACCTTGGCTCTGACACTGAGCCCTTCCCGTGAGAGCAGCTCCTGGCACAGGAAGCTTTATGCAAAACGCTCATTTCCAGCTGTTTTGCATAGGCTGGGTGGGCTCTTAACAGTTTTTAACAGCTCAGTACCAGCTCAAAACCAGCCTGGAGCATGTTGTGCCCCTGTGCTGTGGAGATAAAGCGGGAGGGAGCCCCGATACTTTTGGCCACATGCCACATTTTTGGATGTCTCTTGCAGGGTGCAGCTGGATGCAGAGGGCTCCTACCAGTGCAGCATCACTGGGCTGATTTTCGAGGTGACAGGCACTGCCAGGATCACCTATTCCCTGTTATCCTGGAGCAAATATGCTCAGCTGGTGGAGAAGCCCTGGATCGTGGGAGGGCCCCTGTTCGACGTGCGCTGCTCGGTGCCCGGCGCCCTCAGCTCCATCCAGTTCCCTCACTGCCTCTGCCTGGGGGGTGAGCCTGGGGCCAGGGGGTGGGAGAGACCCCTGGGGATGTTGTGGGAGCTCTGAGCCCTGTGGGAACCCTAAAAATCCCCTCAGGGAAACTTCCAGGTTTTGGCCTGCATTTACCACAGGGTTCCCTGCTTAGGCTGAAAGAGAGGACTTCCTTCATGGTGTCTTGGAGAGCTACAGCCAATCTACCCTGGATTGCTTCCTTCATTGGTCACTTAACCCTGCCCTCCCTAATTGTACATCCCTCATACCCCTCTGTAGGCCTTGCCCTTTGCACTGCCCCTGTGCCCTCAGGTCTTTGGCTGCTGGCTCCATATTTAACCCCTGAGCACCCCATGGGCTGGGCCTTCTGTCCCTGGTCATTGTGCCCTCAGACCATTGACCATTGGCCCCATATTTAACCCCTGAGCACCACGTGGGCTGTGTCTTCTGTCCCTGATCATTGTGCCCTCAGACCATTGACCACTGACCCCATATCTTACCCCTGAGCACCACATGGGCTGCGTCTTCTGCTCATGAAATAAACCCTGCTGGAAAATACCATACAGGTGGCCCTTGCCATCCTTCCTCCTTTGAGGTGTCTGTGTGTGCATGGACTTAAAAAATGGCTGCCCCTGTGGCCTGCTCTGAGCAGCTTCTGAAGGAGAAGCTTGGAGAAAGCCCTGTCCTTCCTCCTCTGAGGCCTGGACCTGCACGGACTTAAAATGGCTGCCCCTGTGGCCTGCTCTGAGCGGCTTCTGAGGGAAACCCTTGGGGAAGGCAGCAGCATGTCACAATCCTGCCACAATTGTCCCCACAGATGACCGTGCTGGCGTGGCCTTCAAGGTGCTGCACATCAAGGGCGGCGGCGGCGGCGCGGCCATCGAGCCCTCGGCCGACTTCTCGGCCTCGCACGTCAAGTGGGTGGTGAGCTCCTTGTCCCCCGTGGGCCCCCTGATCCACAGCCCCGAGCCCCTGCAGTACCACGGGGCTGTCATCCTCTACAAAGCCATCGACGAGCACCCCTCCCTGTCCTTCTGGGTCTACCTGGCCACCAACAACGACTCCTTCATCAGGGTACGGCCCCCGGCGGGAGCTGGGCGTGGGGAGGGTGGGCTGAGGGGTCCTGCTGTGGTTGGGGTGGGAGGGGAGCTTAAATCCCTTTTAGTTCTGCTGCCTTGGGAGGGCTGACCTGGAACAGAGAGTGGACAGAGCTAGAGGATAAGGGAGATATTTATTGAAGGGCCTTTTGGATACACCTTGGGCAGGACAGGGCCTGGCCAGGGCTACACCCAAAATGGGCCCAAAACGGTCCCAAAATGGGCCCAAAATGGTCACAAAATGGACCCAAAATGCTTGACTGGTCACAAGGTCTCACACTTTTATAAGTTTTGGTCCATTTGCATGTTGGGGTTTAATTGTCCAATTCCAGCTGCAGGCTGTGAGGTCCCATCCTTCTTGTTCCTCCCTCCAGCCCAGCCTTGTTTGTGCTTTTGGGCCTGAAAGTTGTCCTTGGTGTGCAGCAGGAAAAGGATTTGTTTTGTGTCCCTGCTGTGTGCAGAGCTGAGTGACACTGACTGTGAGCTCAGAACTGCACCTCTGGGCAGCACAGAGTCTGAAATACATGAAAGATAAAACTTAAGGCATCAATTCCACCCCTGCCATGGGCAGTGAAACCTCCCACTGTCCCAGGCTGCTCCAAGCCTCAGTGTCCAGCCTGGCCTTGGACACTTCCAGGGATCCAGGGCCAGTCACAGCTTCTCTGGGAATTCCATCCCAGCCCCTCCCCACCCTCACAGAGAAAAATTCCATCCCAATATCCCATCTAAACCTACAATCTTTGAATTTGAAGCTGCTCTCCCTTTTTTTCTCTCACTCCATCCCTTGTAAATTGTTTCTCTCAAAGCTTTTCCATTTCTGTTCTTTATCCCAGTCACTTCTACCAAATAAAAAGAGAAAGCAGCCTCAAGTTGTGCCAGAGGGGGTTTAGATGGGGTATTATGGAAAATTCCTTCAGGAAAAGCATTGGAAAAGGGCTGCCCAGGGCAGTGGTGGAGTCCCCAGTGAGAATTTGGGGATTTGAGAAAGCAGCTGACAGTGAATTCATCCACATGCCCCCAACTGCAAAGAAATAACCTCTGAGGAGAGCAGAGCTTGTCTGCAGAGAAAAGACAGGCCATGGAACTAGCCCTGGATAAAATCCCAGCTTTAGAAAATTCCTTGCACTGCCCTGCAGTGGGTTATAATTAGGAAATTGGGTTTATGGGATCATTCAGGAGTAGGACTTGAATTTATCCTATTACAGTGAAGACAGGGACAAAAAACTTTCCTTTTATTCAGGTTGCAAACTCTCTTATCTCATTTCACCCCCGTGGCAGAACAGCCAGGTTTAGTGATTAGTTTAGGTTTAGAACAGAGAGGTTTAGTGATGCTTTTTGAGCCAGGGTGGTTATTCCACATCTTCCTGGGAAGTTTGTGGAACAGATCGTGGCTGTTCTGTAAAGCTGGGGCCAGAGAACAGCCCAAGGAGCCACCTGAGCACAGGTTTTAAATGTTAATTCCTTCACTGAAATCAGTAGCGTTGAAATATTGAGCTTGGAATGGTATTTTTTAAATTTTAGGATATCTCAAAGGCTGTAAAACATTCCAAAAGGAAATTTGTTCAAATTGAGAAGCCCCCTGTATGCCAGAAATTACTGCAGGAAGGGAAGAAGTACAGATTGATCTGTGAGCCAGAAGCTGAAATCACTCCTGAGGTGAGTCCCTTACACAGCCCTCACTTCCTGCACTGCAGCTTCCCTGGAAATATGGCACAAAAAGGAACATTTTGCCCTTTAGAGCCCTAAAATTTGGGGTGAAATCCTGATGCTAAAATCAACAGCAGAACTCTGGGGAAATTGAATTTGGTTCAGCTCTCTCCCGACAGCCAATTGCCTTCTGTTTGGCTTATTTGAGGTAAATATTTATATTTGTTTTATATTTCTGTTGTGCAGGAGATTGAGTTTGTTGACGGATCACTCTTGAAACTGAAGAGTTACTTCGAGGTGTACCTGGAGAAGCCTGATGACTTCACCCTGTCCCTGGTGGAGCAGGACTCAGATGAGACTGTCTGGAAAGCCAAACTCCGGGAGAGTGAGTCCTTGGGAATGCTCTGGGGTGGGAGGAGCTGAGAGATCATCCAGTTCCACCCCTGGGGACACCTCCCACTGTCCCAGGCTGCTCCAAGCCCTCTCCAGCCTTGGGCATTGCCAGGGATCCAGGGGCAGCCACAGCTGCTCTGGGAATTCCAGCCCAGCCCTTCCTCATCCTCCCAGCCAGGAATTCCTTCCCAAAATCCCATCTAAGCCTACTCTCTGTCCATTTGAAGCCATTCCCTGTGTCCTGTCCCTCCATCCCTTCCCCAAAGTCTCTCTCCATCTTCCCTCAGCTCCTCCAGGCCACCCTGAGCTCACCCCAGAGCTTCTCCTCTCCAGGCTGGACAATCACAGCTCTCCCAGCCTTTCCCCCCAGCAGAGCTGCTCCATCCCTCTGCCCATGGAATGGTTTCATTTGGAACTTAAAGACCATTTAGTTCCAGCCCTCCTGCAAATTATTCATGTTCTAATATATTATTCCATATAATACATACATATAATACATATAATACATATAATACATTCCATATAATGCATACCATGCATGTTATTATGTTATTATTCTGTGTTCTAATACATTACTCCATATAGTATCCATGGAATTGTATAGTATAGTATAGTATAGTATAGTATAGTATAGTATAGTATAGTATAACACAACACAACACAACACAACACAACACAACACAAATGTTGTTATATTATTATTCCATGTTCTAACATATTACTCCATATATTATCCATGGAATTGTATAATATAATATAAAATAGCATGTTGTTATATAATTATTCCATGTTCTAACATATTATTCCATGTTATAATGTATTATTCCATTTTACTCCATGTTATAATATATTATTCCATATATTATCCGTGGAATTGTATAATATAATATAAAATTGCATGTTATTCTATTATTATTCCATGTTATACTATTCCATGTTATATTATATTATTCCATATATTATCCATGGAATTGTATAATCTAATCTAATATAAAATTGCATGGTTTTGCATTATAACTTGCCATCTCCCTTGCCTGTTTGGGCCTGCTGCAGCACATTGAATAAAAGGGAGAAAAAACCTCATTCTGTCAAACCTGAGGGGTTGGAATCCACCCAAGAGCTTTGCTTTGTGCCTGGGAATTCCTGGAGCTGGGAATTCCTCCCTCACCTTTTCCTGCTGTGACCTTTCCCAGGGGATTGGATCCATTATGACCAGAACAGGAACGAGCAGAAGAGGAGCTCAGCCAGTGAGTGACTGCAGATAACTGTCCCTTGTCCCCCTCCCTGGCTCTGGGGACAGCAGTGACAGCACCTCTGCTCCCTCCCCAGGTGTGAAGAAGAGGAAGCCATCCCTCAACATCCTGGAGGAAGAGGGGCTGCAGAGCAAAAAGCAGAAAACTGGTGGCACTGCAGGTGGGAAAGAAGCTGCCTGGGGTTGGTTTTGTGTCCTGTGCTTGAAACCCAGCTGGCTTTTCCAAGGATTTTTCCCTGTGGAATGGTCCAGGCTTGGGGAGGAGCAGCTGGGAAGGTGTCTGGTGGGAAAGGAGCTGGGGGTGAGGGTTGGACATGAGCCAGGGGTGGCCAAGGAGGTCCCAGCAATGGCCACAGGCCCAGGGCAGTGATTGTCCCCTGTGCTGAGGCTCCTCCAGCCCTGGGGCAGCTTTGGGTTCCTCACAAGGGCATGGAGGGTGTCCAGGGAAGGGAATGGGGTTGGGAAAGGGGCTGGAGCAGCTGAGGGAGCTGGGGAAGGGAATGGAGCCCCAGGAGGGACTGAGGGAGCTGGGGAAGGGAATGGAGCCCCAGGAGGGGCTGAGGGAGCTGGGGAAGGGAATGGAGCCCCAGGAGGGACTGAGGGAGCTGGGGAAGGTTCTGGAGCCCCAGGAGGGGCTGAGGGAGCTGGGGAAGGTTCTGGAGCCCCAGGAGGGGCTGAGGGAGCTGGGGAAGGGAATGGAGCCCCGGGAGGGGCTGAGGGAGCTGGGGAAGGTTCTGGAGCCCCAGGAGGGGCTGAGGGAGCTGGGGAAGGTTCTGGAGCCCCAGGAGGGGCTGAGGGAGCTGGGGAAGGGAATGGAGCCCCAGGAGGGGCTGAGGGAGCTGGGGAAGGGGCTCAGCCTGGAGAAAAGGAGGCTCAGGGGGGACCTTGTGGCTCTGCACAACTCCCTGACAGGAGGGGACAGCTGGGGGTGGATTTGGGATCTTATCCCAGGCAACAGGGACAGGAGGAGAGGGAACAGCCTCAGGCTGGCCTAGAGGAGGTTCAGGATGGATTTGGGGGGAAATCCAATGTTTTTCAGATGGAATGGGAGCCAGAAGCTTGACAGACAAAGAGCTGATGATGGTGGCCAAGCAGCTGGACCAGCACTGGAGGGAAATTGCCATCGAGTGCCTGCAGATGGAGATGAAGGACATCGAGGACATCAGGGCCATGGAGAAGGATGTGACCATACAGAAATTCCTGGTGCTGAGGAAGTGGAGAGACAGGGAACAGGGCAATGGAACTGCAGAGGCCCTGCTGAGCAGCCTGGGGGAAAAAGCCACCTATGAGATCCTGCAGACACTGCAAGGTACCATCAGCTCCTGGGCACTGAGGCCAGCCCTGCTCCAGCTGGGTTTGGGGGATTCCAGCAGGGAATTCACCAAATCCCAATGCAGGGTTTGTTATGGGGGTTAAAATTGTCTCACTTCCACTTTCAGCAGTGACTTTGTGTTTTGTGGTGTTTTTATCCTTCCCTCAGGGGCTGATACAAAATGGGGAATAGTTTTGCTTTGAGTGTGGGGAGCACTCCCAGCATGGGCCAGGTGTCCAGACCACTTCTTGGGATTCCCTGGAAGTCCTAAGAGGAGTTGTTTGGGTCTTTATTTCAGGAATGGTTAATTAATGGTTGATTAATTAATCAGCTTCCCTGATGATTTTGTGGTTCCATCCCACGTGGGGATGGATTTCCCAAGGGAGCTCCCCCTCCTTTCTGTGGAGTTCTTATGTTCAGTTCACCTTCTACAAATCCAAATTATTCAAGGGGCTGGGAATTATCCCTGCCCATGGCAGGGGTTGGAATTAAATGACCTTTAAGGTCTTTTCCAACCCAGACCATTCCACAATTTTATGAACTCAGCCAGCCAAAGGGAATTGTCCTCAAAAATTAAATGGATTTTTTTTCTTTTTTGCAACAGCAAAACTTTGTTCTTTCTTAATCCCTTAATTTAGGACAAAAGGAAATGGCCTCAGGTTGTGCCAGGGGAGGTTTAGATTGGATATTTGGAATATTCCTTCCTGGAAAGGGCTGTCCAGGCCTGGCACATCATGTCCCTGGAGGGATTTATCAGATGTGTGGATGTGGGACATGGGGACACAGGGCACTGATGGCCTTGGCCGTGCTGGGGAAGGGTTGGACTGGATGATTTTAATTCCATGGATCTTAATTCCATGATTAATTCTGCCTGGAAACAACCTGGCTGGAAAAGGTGGAGAGCTCTCCCTGACAGACTCTGCCACAGCCTTGTGCTGCCTCAGGGTTGGAGGTTTAATACATTTATTTTTCAACTTAGAGAATTTGAATTTCAAAATCTTTCAGTTTGAGTCTTGCAGGAACTCCCAGAGATCCATTGATCCAGGTGTGGTTTTTTCCCTTCCCTCAGGTTTCTCAGCTCAGAGCTGAGCCAGCTGGAAGGAGGAGGAGGAAGAGGAGGTGGGAGTTTCCCCATCCAACCATTCTGCTCCCCTGGGATCCTGCTGGCATTCAGGAATGCTCGTGGCATCACCACTGGGTGGGAAGTTCAGGCAGGATCCTCCAGAGAAACAGGAATGGAATTTTGGGTGGATAAAAGCCACTTCCCAGACTTTCAGGAGAGGTGGATCCCAGATTTCCAGGCTTCACCCACAGGGAAAAGCCACTCTGGAAAGACACAAACACTGGAAAAAAAAACCACTTTATCTTTTTCATCACCTGGAAGAGATTTTTATTTCCATCAGGGAAAAACAGGGAGAAGAATTCCCCTGGAAACTTTCACCCCCTTCCAAAAAAAACCCACTGAACTGCCAGAATCGTGAGGTGCTTTGGATTTCTCATGGATCAGGGAAGAATAATCCTAAACTTGCACCAGATTCCTTTCCAGAATCACTGTATATATGGAATTATTGTATTATAGATCCTGTACATCCAGTCCTTGTTAAGCTGTGCTTCTGCTGCCTGAAATTCCCAAAGATGGAAACACCACTCTGAACTCCAGGCAGCTTGGAATTTCCCCATGGAATTTCTTCAATTTCTTCTCCTCTCTTATTTTCTGTATAGTTTGTCTCCATTTTTTTAATGTTGTTTAATACTTTTTTTCTATGAGAAACTTTTTTTACTTTTTTTTTTTTTTTTACTTGATTTATTCAAATTTGAATAGAATTTAGGTGCTTAAAATGTGAGGAGCTGAAATCCCTGTGCTGCAGGACTGGAAAAGAAATTGGGAAGAATGGAATTTGCAGAAGAGAGGAGTGACCAGATCCAGAATTGTCTTGTTTTTAAGGCCGTGGGATACTTGGGATCATCTTCCTCCGTGTATGTTTGGGAAAGGAGAACATACTTTTTAAAAAATAAGGATTAAACAGGAAAAATTTCCATTATTTCCATCTGAATTCTGATGTTTGTTTTAGTTGGATGAAGTGCTGGGGAGTTGTTGATGTCCTGGGAAGAGGAGGAGGATGGAAGTTGTGCCACCAAAGGCACCCAAGGGGTTTTTTGGGATGGAAATCCCAAAATCTCCCATTCCAACTCCTGCCAGGGACAGGGACACCTTCCCTATCCCAGGTTTTTCCAAGAGGGAAACTTGGATTTTAAACCACACCAATTCCAGGCAGGTGCCTTCCCATGCCAGCAATATCCAAAGTATTTCCAAGGATTCGTGTTGGATCACAAAGGACAAAAAAAATCTCCGTGACTTTGAAGGAAACTTTGATTTTATTAGGCAATAAATAGAATAAATAGGGAATATCATAAATAAGACATGGACCAGCATGGAATCAGGGAATAGAATGTAAATGAAGGAATATCATCATAAATAAATCAGGGAATGTGAGCATAAAAAAATCAAGGAATGTTGTCATAAATCATGAAATAGAATGGAGTCTCAAATAGATCAAGGAATGTCATCACAAATCAGGGAATAGAATGGAATACTATCATAAATAAATCAGGGAACAGAATGGAATATCATCATAAATAAATCAGGGAACAGAATTTCCTGAGTTGGAAGGGATCCCCAAGAAAAGGAATTATCATAAATAGGTCTGAATCCCTGAGAAATCAGCAGAATCAATACAGATAAATCAGAGTTAGGAACATTTTGGTGCTCAGCTGCAGCTGAAATTCCAAAACCCCGGGAGTTTAACACGGATTAAAAGGCACAGATCCCCAAAAACAAATTGTGGGAATTTTATGGAGTGCTCAGTGTGTGTTGATCCCACTGTTTTCCTTCTGGGATTCCCGGGACTCAGAGGAAGCTGAGGAAGCTGATCCCACTGCTTTCCTTCTGGGATTCCTGGGACTCGGAAGGAGCTGAGGAAGCTGATCCTGATGTTTTCCCTCTGGATCTCC
>JANPWX010000210.1:35956-47264 GCA_024734555.1 Trochalopteron elliotii
ACACCATCCTGGGATTCTGGGATTTGAATTCTGGAGAGTGGAATCCTTCTCCTCCTTCATCCTCTGCTTGACCAGGCTTAGCCTGAATGAAAAATCTTGGTAATTAAGATTTATATTTATCATATTAGAGCAAAATATAAGTGGTTTATACATTATAGTATATTTAAACAAGATAATTCCTCCTTGAGCAGCTTGGGGCCAGTGCAGTCCCAAAGGAAGGGGAAGCATGGCTGAAATGGAATGGGAATAATTAAAAACCTGTGGGCTGTGATGTTCCTTTGTGTTCATTTCATGGAGTCATAAAATCATGGAATTTTTTAGGTTGAGAGGGACGTTAAAGCTCATCCAGTTCCACCTTCCAGTAGCCCAGGTTACTTCAAACCCCATCTAGCCTGGCTTTGGACAATTCCAGGGATCCTGGGGCAGCCACAGCTTCTCTGGGCACCCTCTGCCAGGACCTCCCCAAAATATTAAATATATTACATATATTAAATATATTAAATATATTAACTATATTAAATATATTAAATAGATTACATCTATTAAATATATTAAATATGTTAAATATATTAAATATATTAAATATGTTAACTATGTTGAATATAATAAATATGTTAAATATAATAAATATGATATAGACAATATAGGTAATATAAATAATATAGGTAATAAAGATAATATAGGCAATATTATCTGTATTATATATATAATACATGTAACTGTTCAGTTATAAAAGTGTTAGCAGCTGTACGATTTTCCACAAGAAAATGTAATTCCACTGCCTGTATTTCCACCAGAAATTACTTCTGTTGAAATTATCCTCCAGAGAAAAAGCAAGGATCATTCTGTCTCTCTGTAAAATTAGATTTGATCTAATGCAGTCAAAATTGGGGGAATCCCTGCTGCTGCCTCTGCCCTCACCCAAATCAATACCCAAAAATCCTGCTTGAGAAAGAAAGGGAAAACACAAATCAGAAAGAAACCCAATGAGAAAAGCCCCAAAGCCCCTGTGCTCAGTTTGGTTTTGAGGCCTGGAGAGTTGAGTGATGAGAAATGGGATCAGCTCAAGCCTCTCTCTTCTGGAAGAGCGGGAGGTTCCTGGAAATGTCCTGGCTTTTTGTTTCTGTCTCGGCTCCTCTCCCCTCCAATAAACAGAAATTGAATTTTTTGGGGGGCTTCATTTTGGCCAAGGGAAGTGAAGAACATCCTGGTTTCCAGGTAAGAACCGTGGACATCACCCTGTGCTTTGAGGGAAATGAGGTCTAGGGAAGTTTCCCACCAGCTGTGGGATGTTTTATCTCCTGGAATTTAAAATTAGGTGGATTTTCCTCATTACCAGGCTCCAAACCCTTTGGGAAGGTCATGGAGTCACTTGTGACATCCTCAGTGGGAAGGGTTTGGTTCTTTGTAGGGCAGCCCTGTTGCCTGGCATTGTAATTAGCAATAATTTTGTATCTCTAATTAAGCAATAGTTGCAGAGAAATATAAATTAAAGCAGCTGGATGATTAAATCCCACCCAGGCTGAGGGTCAGCTGTAGACAGAGATCACTGCTCCGTAAAAATGAGAAAATATTGCATGGAATGGGATTTCTGGATGCAATAAATAAAAGTAATTTGATCCTATTTGCCACTCGCAGAACTTGTGGAATATTGAATAATTTTTTTTCTTCTGGATCATTTTTTTGGGGAAGATCCAAGGCCAGATTTCTCACCAGAAGAGCCTCACTGACAGAAATTGTTTCTGATTTGGGTTGGGAACTGATGGCTCCATTAAATAGGAGAAAAAAAGGGTCAGGAGAAACTTTCCTGCTGTTTTTGTGACTGTTGGTTCTGACTCCTCATGGAATTCCCTGAAATCCCTAATCCCAACCCTCTGCTTTTGGCTGCTATTTCATCAGGGGGGGATTAAATGGTGTTTCTGAAGCTTCCTCGGGGTGCTGGAGCCTCAGAAATCCTGGCTCAGTCCCCTGCATCTCTTGGCTCTTTTATTTTCCAGTCACCAGCAGAATTCCTGAGATTTTCCCCAGGATCCACGCTGCTTCCTGGCTCTTGGATTCCTGGCAGCTCTGAGACCCCCCCAGCCAAATTCAGAGGTTGTTATTTGCAGGCTCCAAAGCTCCAACCCCCTTCCGAGGGTAAAGGATTCATCCTGGAAAAAAGGATGAATCCACTGGGAACCCCTGGATCGGGGTTGGGATTCCCTAAAAAGCCCACAGGGTGGATTTTGGGCAGGGAATTTCTCCCACTGAGGTGGGACAGCAGATATCAGGGGGAGAAAACCTTCTCTGGGAGGATGGGGAGGCTCCAGCCCAGAGAAGTTGTGGATTCCCAGAGAAATTTTGGATCCCTCATCCCTGGAAGTGTCCAAGGCCAGGCTGGATGGGATTTGGAGCACCCTGGGGTGGTGGAACTGGATGATCTTTGAGGTCCCTTCCAACCCAAAAAAACCCCCAAACCATTCCATGATTTTATGGTTCTGTGGAATAAACACAAAGGAACATCACAGTCCAGCCCACAGATTTGGAATTATTCCCATTCCCTGCCCATGGAATTGGGATTTAAGGTCCCTTCCCAACCCATTCCAGCATTTTCTGCCTCTGTGTGGGTCCATCAACCCTGTGGGGTTTGTTTTAAATTTCCACTGAATTAACAGGAATAAAACCCCCAGCAAGCACCAGCAGGGGCTGGCTGGAGCTGCAGGGGAAGGTGCATCCCCCTGGAATTTTGGGAATCCTGTGAGCTCATCCTCCCTGCCCCCTGGCCCGAAAACACCCCGGGGTGAGTAAGGAGGTGATGCCAGCTGTGCCCGTGGTTTCGTGGCACTTTCAGGGAGCTCTTTCTCTCTCACTTTCAGTTTTCAGCCCTGACAGAATTTCTCAGCTCTGGGTGCTTTTTCTGCTCTTTTTTTTTTTCTGCTCCTGTCCCTGTCACCTCCTGGCTGTGGCTGCTGTGCTGGGCAGGCAGGAGGAAAGCTGGGATGGGGAAAATCAGGAATTCTGTCCTTGCTGGGTTTGGATTTGCCCTTTCACCTCACACTGGCTTTGCATGTGGAGAAAAGAAAGGAGAAAAGAAAGGAATCTGATATTGGATGAGCAGGATCTGATCAGGGAGATTTTTTTAAGCATTTCTTTGATGTAATATAATTTTCCAAGTAGCATTAATGATGTAATTCTCCGTTTCAGCCCGAGGAATCTGTGCCAGACCAGCAGCTGAGAAAGCTGAGGAGCTTGGGGACACCTGAGAGCTGCTGAGGTGTCAGAGAATTCCCTGGGTTTCAATCCCAAGGACATGGATTTGGCAGGAGTGATTCCCAGGAATGCTGTGCCCAGGATTTCCTGCAGGTCGAGCACTCTCCTGGCAGGAATTTACCCTGCAGGCCCAAAACTAAAAATATTAAAAATAGCTTAATGGTTTTGCTGTGCCTTGGTGAGGAGAAAAAGGTAATTAGTGCAGTCCCAGTGAAGTGAGGAGCTGACATAAAGTACATGAGAATTCCCAGAGTTTTGTGGGGAAGGTGGGAAAGGTGGGAATGATGGGGAAAGTGGGGAAGGGACCAGTCCTTGCCATTAAAACAACGAGTGGGAAAGATGCAGGAAAGCCAGAGAGGGACATTTGACCAGGGGGAATGGATTCTCACTGCCAGAGGGCAGGGATGGGGACAATTTGGGAAGAAATCCTTCCCTGTGAAGGTGGGGAGGGGCTGGGATGGAATTCCCAGAGAAGCTGTGGCTGCCCCGGATCTCTGGCAGTGCCCAAGGCCAGGTTGGAGCAGCCTGGGACAGTGGGATGTTTCCCTTGCTGTGGGAATGAGGGGAAAATTCCCTTCCAACCCAAAGCATTCCATGATTTTGGGATGATTCCTGGAGGCTGTGCTGGGCTGGGAGCCCAGGGAGGTCTGGTTATCCTTTTTATGTGGGTGACATCCAGGGCTTCCTCTCCTTCCAGAGGCAGCTGCTGCCTGAGCAGGAGCTGGCAGAGCCTGAGAGAACCCTCCTGCCCTCGTGGCTTCTGCTGCAAAAATAAACTCTGGATTTTATACAAATGATGCAGAAAATGAGAAGGGGTTTCACTCAAAATCCCGTGAGCTGCAGAGCACTCAGTGCCATTTCCCCACGCTGGGGCTGGGTGTGAACCACAAATAAAACACCAATAAACCAAATATAAACATCAATAAATCCAAACCTGGAGGAGAAATCCCATTTTTTGCCACATCCAGAGGTTTTGGTGCCTCAGGGTGACATCCAGCTGTGAGGATTTGTGGGAAACCCAAACCATTCCCAAGTGGGCTGAGCTGATCCTGACAGCCCAGAAAGGATTGCACAGCTCTGGTGCCACCTCCCAACCCCAAAGTTTTCCTGCAGGGTCCTGTCCCATGGACACAGGGGTTGTGTCCCTGCTCTTCCCAGATTCCAAGGTGCAGGGTATGAGGGGTCTGACACAGGGATGAGGGAAATCCCTTCCCCACTCCCAAAAACTCCATCTCTGTGTGGTTTGGGAGCTGCAGAGTCACTCCCCAGCTCTTCCCCTTGCTTTGGGGGTCAGTCCCCTGAGCCAGGGGTGGTTCTTCCAGCAAAATTCCCTGAGCATCCTGTGGGATTGTTCCAAATTGGTGTCTGGGGGTATCAGCCCTTTGTCCATGGAGAGAACACCTGGGGAAAACTCCTTCTCCTGCCTGGAAGCTGAGGAGAGCTGAGCTGAGCTGAGCTGAGCTGAGCTGAGCTGAGCTGCCTGGAACAGCTCCAGAGAACCACATAAAACCACAATTCCCACTTTTCAGACAGATAAGGATACTTCACTCTCCATTTCAGGTGAGTTTCTTCCCCAAATTTGCTTCCCTTGGGGAACTGAGGGGTGGGAGACTGTGGCCACCATCACTGTGGTGCCTGGGCTTTGCTCCCCGCCCTCCACAGCAATTTCCCCATCAGCAATCCCAGTCTGGCACCAACCACTAAAATCCAGGAGGGGCTGGGATGGCTCAGAACCTGTGACACCCCAAAAAATTGGGATGAATCCTTTTGCACCCATCCTTTTTCTTGTTGTTTTTTGGGTTTTTGGTTGGTTTTTTTTTTTGGTTTTTTTTTTTTTTTTTTGGTTTGGTTTGGGTTGGGTTGGGTTTTTTTTTGTTGTTGGTTTTTTTTTTTTTGTTTGTTTGTTTGGTTTTTTTTACCTCCACAGCCAAGAGACTTTAAACAATATTTTCCCACTGGAAAAAAGCTGATGGTGGATCTGAGGGAAGAGGGAAGGGCCGATCCCACCAAGGGACCGGGATAAGCAGATTGTAGCAGATTTGATCCCAAATTGCCTGGAAAATTCCCTGCTGGAGGATTCCCTGCTGCTGTGGGCAGGCAGGATGTGAGCAGCAGAGGAGGATGAGGGCCCTGCACATGAGGATTTCCTTTAGTTTATGGTAAGAGGGAAGAGAAACTCCGTGGGTGTGGGATGTGCGGGGAAGGGAGGGACGTCAGCTCCAGCCCACGGAGCCTCCCCTGGCCTGAAGGGTGGATTTGCTTCAGAGAGGGAAAATCTGGGAGCTGCTCACCTTCCCTGGCAGGGTGGGAAGCAGCAGGGATGTCCTGGAGCGGGCTGGGGACAGATTTATTTAGTCCCAGTGTCCCCTCTCCTACAGAGAGCACTCAGCTCTGAGCCTCCCCTAAAGGCAGAGTGAGGAATTCTGTATTTAATCCATTTTATTTGCTGCCCATTGTTTAACACCCCGGCCTGAAGGGTGGCTTTGCCTCAGAGAGGGAAATTTTGGGAGCTGTTCACCTCCTCTGTGAAGCAGCAGGGATGTCCTGGAGCAGGCTGGGGACAGGAGGGACACGGAGGGAGAGTCCCCCCATCCCAAAATGTCTCATCTGAGCCTCCTTCATTATCACAAGTTCATCAGTGGAGGGTGATGGAAAAAAAGAAGAGGAAAAGGCAGTGTGTGTGGTTTTTATGGAATTATGGAACGATTTGGGTTGGGAGGGACATTAAAAATCATCCTATTCCACCTCTGCCATGACCAGGGATACCTTCCACTGTCCCAGGCTGCTCCAAGCCCTGGCCTGGGACACTTCCAGGGATGGAACAGCCACAATTCCCTTTGTTTCCATGCTCCCACTCCATGGTGGTGCCTCTGTGCCCAGGGAGATGCTGCTCAGCACACCCAGGAGCTGCTGCAGAGGGAAAGCCAAAACCAAAACAGGCAGAAAAGCCCAAAAAGGGGAACCCAAACCGCAGGGCTTCCCTGCCAGGAAGCAGCTGGCTCATAAAGCTCACCCCAGTTCCCAAGGGTGGGGGAATCCAGCCCAGCAGGACCTCGGGTCAGGCAGGAGGATGGTTTGGGGGTTATTTTTTATTGAATGCAGCATTTCAGGCTCTTGGAGCACAGGTGGGTTGAGGATGAGACTTGAAAAGTATTAAGGAATGTTGTGGTTTGAGATCAGCTGGGAAACAATTCCCAGCCTGGCATCCTGCGGGAGGTGGTTGATGCTTTTTTTTTTTTGGGAATCCAAAACCCACCCAGGAGGATGCAGGAGGCTCCAAGAGCCAGGAATAAAACACAAACCCAAAATCTTGCTCAGAAACCACACCAGATCCTCGTCTTTTAGAAATATCCTTTAATCCATCAATTCCAGCATTGCCATCACCCACAGCACCCCTCGGGACACAGAGCCAAGGAGACCCAGAACAGGAGATTTTTTTTTTTTCCTGGAAAAACCCAATTCCCCCAGGACAGGAGGGGGAAAAAACCAACGGTGGGTGAGTGGAATAACAAATTCTCTCCAGCAAGTCAAAGGCACTTAGCAAGGGAATGGAATTCCAGCCTTCCCAGGCTGCCTCATCCCGGTGCTCCAGATGCCACGGGGAGCTGTGGGATTCCCCAGGAGCACCCAGGGGCTTTCTTGCTTTTTTTTCTCTCTTTTTTTTCCTTAAAGCTGAGAGTAAACTTGGTGTGTTTGGGGTTTTTCTTGCTTTAAATACAGCAGGAGGCAGCTCCTCCCCGAGACCCAGAGCTGCTCCCTATGGAGGCAGGTTTTGGGGTCAGACACTGCAAATTTGGGGGGAGTTTCAAGGGAAAAATTCACCTTTAGAGGGAAAAATTTAAACCCAGCAGCCACCCAAGAGCTGCAGGGAAACCAACACCCCAATATTTCTCTGTATTTTCTGCATAGATTCCAAAATTAAGGAAGAAAAGGGTTGGCTTTTTTCCTGGGCTGCAGGTGAGGGCTCCTAATCCATCCAACTGCTCCCCTAAATTAAACCAACCCCCATCCCAGCCCCCAAACTCCTCCAAGGCCTGCTTCCAACCCTGCCCTTCCTGCAAAAAAAAAAAAAAGAGGGAAAAAAAGGTCATTTAATTTAAAAAAAAGTGCTTTAATAAAAGCCATTCTTGGCAGGGGATGAAATTTTAATGCAGCTGAGGCTTTTTGCAAACACC
Source organism: Trochalopteron elliotii (assembly GCA_024734555.1). Classification (NCBI taxonomy): domain Eukaryota; kingdom Metazoa; phylum Chordata; class Aves; order Passeriformes; family Leiothrichidae; genus Trochalopteron; species Trochalopteron elliotii. The sequence goes on from JANPWX010000210.1 coordinate 43,381, forward strand.
CTGAATAAGTCATCAGGCAGAGCCTTGGCTGGGATGGATTTGCCCCTGAGGAAATGAGAATTAAAAGGTAAAAAGCTGCTGGGAGCACCAGGCTGGGACTTAGGAAGGGCTTCCAGCTTTAAATCCAATAAAAGAGGGATGGAGACAAATTTATTTTGTCCCATTGTCCACTCTCCTACAGAGAGCTCTGAGCCTCTCCTAAAGGCAGAGTGAGGAATTCCCTATTTAATCCATTTAATTTGCTGCCCATTTTTAAACACAGATTATTCTTTTGATTTCTAAAATTTCATTTAAATGTTCAACCCAGACAACAAAATATAAAAAACCCACCTTGGGGTGTGTGTCTGCTGCTTCCAACCACCACAAATTCAGGGCTCAGCGTTACAGAAGTCCACGTGAAACAGAATTAGGAAATTACAAATAAATCACTCTACAAAACCCCTCTTCTTCTCTCAGTTTCATGTGGTCAGCGAGGCAAAAAAAAAAAAAAAATTAATAAAAAGCTCTTTCTGGGGATGATAAATTCCACATTTAGTTGGAGGATCCACCAGCAAAGTGGCAACAAACAGACGTGTCATAGGAAACAATGGTGGTAATTTTTATTTTACAGCTTTATACAGAAAACTTCCAACTCTCTGCACCCCACTGAGTGTTAATAGCACACCTAAAAATGAATGTCAGGTAGTCAACATTCCCCCAAAATGTTGAGAACTGAGTCAAAAATGTACAGATTACTGAAAGCTACGACGTCACTACGAGGCAGGCATGGATTTTTTTTTGTTTGTTTGTTTGTTTTTTTGTTGACTTGTATAGCACCGTCAAGAACAGGTTCTTTATTTGAAAACTACAGTGAGGAATAAAAAAGTAGTCAATGGTAAAATATCATCCAACCCAAAAAAAAAAAAAATCTCTAAACGACCAAAAAAATAAAGTTAAGCTACCCTCTCTTCTGGCCCATGATTTATAATGTTATAAGTACTGTACAATTCTCTTTGTTTCTGTCATAATAATAACAATATTATTATTATTAAAATGCCTGATATTTAGTGGCACGAGTAAAAAAATTAAAATAAATTAAGAAGCAAGAGGCCAATCACCAGACAGAAAGCTTCAGACATGGTCAATGAGCAACACTGGGATTGTGGAATTCCCTGGGCAGGACAGAGGCAGGATGAGGGAGGATTCACTTGGCTGGCATCTTCTCTGCCATGTGCTTCTGCTGGCTCTCGGCGTGCCTGGGGGCAGGAAGGAAAAAGATGGGGTTTTTCCTCTTTCCTGTGCCAAGGAAAAAGATGGAAAACCCAGCCCACGGGCAACCAGCTGGGAATTGTGTTTTCCCATGGAAAACCACACAGTTTTTTTGATTTTTTTCCTGCCAGGAGGGGGGTGAAAGGCCAGGGAAGCTCCTTTGGGGTTTTTCTGAACCCTGGAGTGGTTTGGGGCACCTGAGGTTTTTCCCTCCCTTCCCACAGGGATGGGCAGCACCTTTACCCCCAAATACCAGAGGGATGATGGGGACAGCCAGTGCCCCCAGGATTCCCAAAAATGCCATTTATGAAACTGCCAGGACTGTGGGGAAAGAGCAAAGCACCGCCCAGAACAAGGGAGGAGAACCCAGGAGATGTGGTGCCACTGGCTCAGCTCCAGCTCCCATCCCAAACTTCCCCCTCACCACTTAACCTGCATTTGTTTTCCCCCAATACTTCAGTTTGGAATCACATCCCTGGTGTGCTGACACTACCCTTCTTTCCCAGCTCCTATCATTCCCAAGCTTTACATTTCTGAATGAAATATTCAGAATATTTCGGAACATTTTATATTTCTGAAGCCCATCCCTAATTATCCCAAATGAAAATTTGAGCCTTGCTGCCAGGGGATGGAGCCTTTAAGGGAACCTTGCCCATATCCTGCAAAGCTTTTTTGTTTTATCAGTTATTAAATATTAATATGCCAGAGTTCCAGCTCTCCTGATGGCAAAGATCCCTGTCCAAGCTGGCCTTGGACACTTCCAGGGATCCAGGGAACTCCTGGATCCTCCCACCCTCACAGGGAACAATTCCATCCCAACATCCTGGATGGCATTTGGGGATTTTTACTCCTAAAATTCTGCTGGGAAGAAAACCCCCACGTGCTGCAGATGGCAAACTGGGAGCTGTGAGGGGAGAGAAATTCCTGCTTCACCTGGTGAGATCCTCGATGTCCACCAGCATGGCATCCTGCTCCGTGTGCAGCTCGTCCCGGATCAGCAGCAGCTGCACCAGCTCCTCGTTCAAGCCTGAGCCAGGGAGAAATGCCCTGAGTTTGGGATGTCCTGGGGGATCCCAGGCTGGGATTTTCCCCACCAAGTGCCACATACGCAGGGCTGTTAAATCCCTGCAGGGATGGGGACTCCACCACTGCCCTGGGCAGGGCTGGAAAACCCTTTCCATGAAGAATATTTATTCTTTATCTTTTAAAAAAGAGCATTTGTTCTTTATCTTGAAAAATTTTAATATTTATTCTTTCCATAAAGAATATTTATTCTTTATTGTTTAATCTTTATTAATATTTATCCTTAATTAATATTTATCCCAGAGAATGGTTCTTAATTAAAGGAGGCAGACCCCAGAATAATTAATAATAATAATAATAAATAATAATAAATAATAATTAATAATAATTGATTAATAATCCTGGGGGGTCCCAGGCTGGGATTTTCCCCACCAAGTGTCACATCCACAGGGCCTTAAATCCCTTAAATCCCTTCAGGGATGAGGACTCCACCACTGCCCTGAGCTGGAAAACCCTTTCCATGAAGAATATTTATTCTTTATCTTTAAAAAAAAGAATACTTATTCTTTATCTTTAAAATTTTAATATTTATTCTTTCCATAAAGAATATTTATTCTTTATTCTTTAATATTTATTCTTTATTAATATATATCCTTAATTAATATTTATCCCAGAGAATGGTTCTTAATTAAAGGAGGCAGACCCCAGAATAATTAACAATAATTAATAATAATAAATTAATAAATAAATTAATTAATAATTACCACTTACTTTCTATCTGTGAGTGAAGGTCATTGACTATCACCTGTAGCTGCCCAATGGTCATGTCCCTCAGGTCAGTGGGTTTTAAACTTCTCTTCATCAGGCATTCACTTATATGAGGCATATGTGGCAGCTGGAAAGAAATATTCAGTAATTTACTGGTTTCTTCCAACGTTTTGCTGTTTCCTTCCAATATTTTATTGTTTTCTTCCAATTATTTCTAGTTCTGAGCAGTTTGTCCCCTCAGTTTTACATCCTCCCCTCACAAACAGGCAGCAACCACTCCGCCAAATGGAGTTCAGCCATCACCACAAAACTGGGCCTAAGGCTCCCAGTCAACCAGGAGCAGGAAATTACAGCAATATTTGATGGAATTAGGGGTGAGAGTGATGGTCACACCCTGGTGACAGCCCTGGACTGAGGCACGAGTTGTCCAGGATGGGATGGACAGACTCTGAGGCTCAGGCCCAGAGGTGGGGCCTCAAGGCAGCACTGACCTCCAGCACCTCATTCCCTGCTCCCAGAACTCGTCCCAGCTCCTGCAGCCCCTCTCCTCTCCTCTCCATGTCTGTCACCTCTGTGAGGCAGAGCCAGCAGTGGTGTGGGTGTCCCAGGGCTGGCCTCACCCCTGGCCTCACCCCTGCCCAGCCCTCACCCTGCCCTCACCCCTGCCCTCACCTCTGCCCTCACCTCTGCCCTCACCCCTTGTCCTCACCCCTTGTCCTCACCCTGTCCTCACCCTGCCCTCACCCTGCCCTCACCCCTGCCCTCACCCCTGCCCTCACCCTGCCCTCACCCCTGCCCTCACCCTGCCCTCACCCTGCCCTCACCCCTGCCCTCACCCCTGCCCT